>OVAN01000616.1:2376-54449 GCA_900406275.1 Anastatica hierochuntica
TGTTTTTACAGTATTTGAGCTTGAATGTGCGAAAAGGAAGCATTTTGGATGGATTTCAAGCCTCGAAGGAAGTGTTCGCGCAAAGCTGGAAAATACCCAAAATTTTAGACACAGATCGACCGATCCAGGGACATGGATCGATCGATCCTGTCCCGATTTTTGGACCGATTTTATGAAGAACCAGACCGAACTTATTTCAGACCGAATTTCATCAAAAAGACCTAGACTTGAGTTTCTATTTACATTATGCAATTTTTCTGACTTTGAGAGAGTTTTAGAGAGAGTTTGTAACCTAAGGAGAAGAATCATCTTCCGTACTTCGAATCTGAGAAGAATTCTGAACCTTATTCATTGTTTATTGATTAATACGATCATGTCTCTCTTGAAATTGATTTTTGTTGATTNAAATTGATTTGTGTTGATTCTCTGAACTTGTGTGAGTAATTTAATCGTTGGGTTTAGGATTCATGATTTGTTGATATAGGATTGCATGTTTAGGGATATTATCTAATGGATCTTCGTCTATAGTTAATCGTAATGCATGAAACTGAACTGATCACTTAGTTTCTAATCTTATGTTGTTTAACTGCTGGAAAGTGAATGTTTAAATGCTTGAAAGAATTATAGATGACCAATTCTTCTTAAGCCAACAAAAGTTGATGTTTAAGTGAATTGTGAACCTATCGAATCTGTTAGTAATGCATGACTAGAAATCGAGGGTCAACGGAAGTTAGTCTCGGGGTTTCTAGTGCATAGGGCGCTGATACAACGGAAGTAGATCAGTTCTAGATTAGAATTTAAGTTCAAGACGGTTCTTAATCTCTTCCCTAATATGTAGTTTAAGTCAACAATGAAATGTTTCCCTGAGAATACCGGATGCCCAACACTTCTTTGAATTGTTTACAACCCCTTTTTCTTGATGCGTTTCTTTGCTTTCTTTAATTTCAATATTTGCAACATCTTACAAAACATCTTTTTAGCCTTAGTCCGTTGTTTGATCTTGATTCTTTGTGCTACTCTTTGGTCTCTGCGTATTCGATCCTGAACCACTACAACGTACATCTGTACGCTTCAGTGTTATCTCGGGTGAAAACCTGAGCTATCAGCAGTGAAGAGAGATGATCACACATCTAACACCGATGACGATGATGATGGAAAGCGTGTCTGATTCAAGAAGAGAATCTCGTCGATGCAGTCCATGGACGAAAAACCGACGAATATCGCTATGGAGACGCGAGTGCATCAAACTCCAAGCTCGGGCTGACCCGAACCCCTGGCTCTCACCACCAAAGTGGCACTAGCATACCTCACTTGGGAAATGCTAACGAGGCCCATGCTCTAGAAGCCTTGTTAACAGGAAGGCTTGAAGCCATGGAGAACATGATCAAGCGCCTACCAGGGGTAGCTCCACCAATCATCAAGAGCACCCCTAACTCTACGCAGATACACCATTCGTTGGTGCCATTTCCCTAAGCGAAGTCCCCAAGAGGTTCGTCTGCCCGATTATGCCACTATAAGATGGGATTGCAGTCCCCGACATGCACATATCTCAGTATCCCCAATGCATGCTCACTACATCTATTGGCCATGATCACATGGAAATTTGCATGTGCAAAGAGTTTGTAGCAACCCTTATAGGGCCAACACTACTATGGTATTCCAATCTAGCCAACGGCTCCAGCGACTCATTCGCAATGCTAACATATTGCTTTGTTAGGCAATTCATTAGTAGTCGCACTCTAAGGCGTACTTCTGACGATCTATACCGAATCAAGAAGCGTCAAGATGAAACCCGTAAGGAATACGTCCATCGCTTCAACAAAGTGAAAGTTGCAGTTCTCAACTGCGTCTTCTCCACCGCAATCTCTCTCTTCAGGCAAGGGTTTTTGGTCGATGGAAAACTGTACAAAAACCTTACCAAGTACCCCTGCTATACCATGGATGACGTCTTCTCTAAGGCATGGGCCCAGATCAAGTGGGAAGAGGATCCCGCTTACCAAACCCAACTGGCCTAGAAAAGTAGTTTTAAGGCCCAAGGCCATGCAAAGGCCCCCAAGGACGACAACCCCAACGTTTGACCTAGGGGTGATAAATCTACCAAGGGCGGTTCTAAGGCATGGCCAAAACACTTAGCAAAAGTGGAGCATAAGAAGTACGTGCCCATGACCTGACTAGACATGCCCAACATGGTGATATCTCCCCCTGAAATAGTAAGCCAACTAGGACATTTGTCGGGAAAAGTTAGATGGCCAATAGAGATGCGGACCCCGCAAAATAAGAGGGATCCTACCAATTGGTGCGATTTCTATAGCGACCAAGGTCATTTAACGGATGATTGCTTTAAGTTAAGATTAGAAGTGAATGAGCCGTTAAAGAAAGGATACCTTCGTGAATTCTTCTCAGACAAAGCCAAGACGCTCATCCATGAACATACCAAGAATGATACTCCCATGGGAGCAAGGCTTGACTCGCTAAAGCAAGATCGCGTTAATAATTTTATCACTGGTGCGTCAGAGGTAAGTGGAGTGACAGTTTCCACTGCCAAGTGAAGCACCCGCGATGCTAAGGCCTACCAGGGGACGGAAGCCATGGTGATTAATAAAGAATACAAGGACGACGTTCTAAGCTTCGCCACTGACGCTGAAGAAGAAGTGATGGCTCCACACCATATGATGCCCTGGTGATATCTTTGAAAGTTGCGTACTGCCTTATGAAACACATCCGTGTCGACAATGACATCTCAACTAACATAATCTTCGCCAACGCCTTCGTGGGCCTAGGACTAGACGAAGAAGAAATCACCAAGAAGTCCACTTCTTTAATAGGATTTAGTGGCAAAGTAAAGCAAACCGTCGGAGAGGTAATTCTACCAGTATACGCAAGAGGCGTCAATCAAAGGACTAAATTCCTTATCATGGAATACCCTTCGGCGTACAACGCCATAGAAGGAAGACCATGGATACATGATATGAAAGCCATGCCATCGACCCTCCATAAGTCCTTGAAATTCCGAATGCTTTGGGAAGTAAAAGAAATCAAAGGAGATCACGAACGCATTCGCTTATGCTACCACATGACCTTGAAAGCCATTGCTCCAAATCCTCGATTGAAGGGCACAACCTTGGAAGCCTAGACCACGCTATCGCATCAAGAAAGCAGCCCCCAAACGCCAGTGCGGAATATTGGCTTGGGGGCAAGGCCATGGGCAAGAGACGGGCCTAGTGCAATGCTGGAGGCTGGTTAAGGTAAATTAATCCCTAGTCGATGGTGTCAACCGAACCGTGGACCCTAACTAGGGGATTTAATTTTATTTGTCTATGATTTTCTGTTTTGACATTTAAGTCCTATTGTCCATCATGCAACGGCAAGTTTAGAATAAAAACAAATTTTCACCAAAAGAGCGATTTAGTGTCAAAGCTATTCTTTTAAAAGAAAATGTCGATATGAATTAAACTCCTCTGAAAATTACTAGATCAAGCTCCTAATGGTGGTGGATGCAATGATCCAAACTATGGGTTAGCAAAGCTAATGAAACATGTGCACTCCGGTCCATTCTAGCATGAGACCCAGAGAAAAAAAAATTTTAAATCGCACGGTAACAATACTGGCCATAAAATAAATGAATGTGTGCCCATCGAGTTCACGAAAGTCACCAAAGGTGTTGAGCCCAGAGACCATGAGTCCAACCAAGGCACGTGTGCCCAAAGGCCTAATGCCCACCATGTTCACGAAACTCACCAAAAGTTAAGGGCCCACGGAGTACGAGTCTAACTAATATATTTACTTATACATGGTCGAACGTCGAACGTCATCGAGACTATGACATGATATTTAGACACTTTTGAGCTCGCAACTCCTAAGTGTAAAAGTATTAAGATCCAATCTCTCAACGCTTGCTTTAAATAGTCTATCGATTATAAACCCTTGGTTCTTCGGGGCCATGTGCACCATGAATTAGATATAGACTCTAAGGATTCATAAAATCTAATGTCTAAGAGACCATGGTTCACCAGGGCCATGTGCCCCCATGCTATGACTTTAAATAGTTTGCCAATGACGACCCCTTCGTTCTCCAGGCCCATGTGCCCCAGGGCTTAGATATAGAATCTAAGGATTCATAAATCTAGCACCTCAAGAGACTATGCTTCACTAAGGCTACGAGCCCCTAGGGCGCAAAAAACATAACCAAATGGGTTTTAAATCGGACGTTTATCGAACCATGGTTTGTCAAGAGCATACACCCTATGTCCTAACGGAGCATAGTACAACGATGTTGAAACTTGGGTTCACTAAGGCCACACACCAAAAAAGCTTGGATACCGTGTCAAAAAACTGAAAAGTTCTAGAAAGGTGTGAGCCCCGAAATCCAAAGACGTTGCTAGGAAATGACTAAAAAAAGATCTGACGAAGACCTGACAAGAATCAAATATCCAAAATGTAGACATGGGGTCCATAGTGTACGTCTTCCAAAAGGAATCTTGGATAGCTTAATGAAAATCCATATACTACAAAGGCTACCATTGCAAGTCACCAGGACCACAACATTGATTCGACACCCTACCGATAGAGTATGTCTGCCAAGGCATGAAACTAAGAAGGTGGTCGAGCGATAAAGGATTGGAAGAAGAAAACAAAAAAAAAGAAGTCAGAGCAAAAACTAAAATAAAGGCCCTAGTGACCTACCGAAGTTAAAATTTTGGGCCACAAGGGCCCACAGAGTTTTAAGGCCACAAAGGCCCTAGGCACGGGTAATTTTATTCCCTTAGAGCCTCGCCTTAGCTAGATCGGGGGCACATAAAAAGACTCCCTAGTTGGATGTGTTAACCAAGGCCCTCGCCAAGGACGCACAACCAAGCCAAGGTAGAGAGAATATTCCCCTTATACGATTTAAATCTTAAGAGATAAGGACAATTACCTTAGATGAATTATGGAAATATTCCTTATTGTTTAGATAGAATCGAAACTAGAAGTTATCCATAAAAGATATGAAAATATTCTTATTCGAAAACTATAAATAGAAGGGGAAGAACTCTAATTAAAGGATCCTGAAACCTTATACTAAAAACTCATACTTTGTAATCGATCTCTTTATAGACATTAATAAAGAATCGCTTTACAGATCTTTTGCTCTTGTTTTTCTCTATCAAAGGATCACCAAAAACCCCTAAACTGTTGGGCGCTAGAAGAAGGGGAGATTTCAACAAGAACAAAAGAATAAAGATGAGTGAATCAAGTAGTTATCTCAAACCAGAGAAGAGCGCAAGTCTCAAGCCAACATCTAATGATGCGGCTACAACTCGGGCCGAAGAGGTTGCGTCTGGAACAGTAGACGACGCAACATTCGCAGCCAAACTTCAGGAGTACAAAGTGATTGCTGTAAAGCTAATGCAGAAAAAAGCTCAGTTAAAGATGCTAGAAGATGAGAATACGACTCTCAAAGCCTTAGCGGCGGAGAGAGATTTTGAGACATCTAACGCCAATGATGATGACAATGGAAAGCGTGTCAGATTCAAGAAGAGATTCTTGTCGATGCAGTCGCTGGACGAAACACTGACAAAGATCGCCAAGAAGATGCGAGTGCATCAAATTCCAAGCTCTAGGCTAACCTTAACCCCAGGGTCTCACCATTAAAGCGGCCCTAGTAGACCTCACAAAGGAAACACTAACGAGGCCCATGGTCTAGAAACCTTGCTAATGTGGAGGCTAGAAGCCATGGATAACATGATATAGGGCCTACCAGGGGTAGCTCCACCAATTATCAAGAGCACCCCCCCCCCCAACTCCTATGCAGACACGCCACTAGTCGGTTCTATCCCCCTTAGCGAAGTCCCCAAGAGTTTCACTTGGCCGATTATGCCACTATATGATGGGAGCGTAGACCCTGACAAGCACATATATCAGTACTGTCAATGCATGCTCACTACTTCTACTAGCCATGATCACAAGGAAGCATGCATGTGAAAGGATTTAGAGCAACCTTAACGGGGCTAACACTACTGTGGTATTCCAATCTAGCCAATGGCTCCATCAACTCGATCGCAACACTAACAGATTGCTTTGTTGAGCAATTTGCTATCTCTCGTACTTTAAAGCGTACCTCCAATGACCTCTATTGGGTCAAGCAGCGCAAGGAGTACATCCATCGATTCAACAAACAGAAGGTATCAGTTCCTAATTGCGTCACCTCCACGACTATCTTTGCCTTCAGTAAGGGATTGTTGATCGATGGTGACCTGTACAAGGAGCTCACTAAGTACCCTGCCATATCATGGAGGATGTCCTCTCCAAGTCTTGGGCACAAATTAAGTGGGAAAAAGACCCTGCCTATCAAGCCCACATAGCCCTGAAGGCTAGTCAAAAGATTCCCAAGAACGATAAAGCCCTTAGTAGACAAACAGACGACCCCATGGCTAACCAGGAGCTGGAGGAAACAACAACAATTCCACCAGCCCCTGGGCTAAGTCTATGGTTATAGTTTTCAAAGAGGAGCTTGTGGCTTTACTTTAGCCAATCGAGGACATTTTGACCTTGGCCCCGGTAGAAATAATCGGAGAACTAAGGCGTTTCACTAGCAGTGTAACATGTCCACCAAGGCCACAGTCCTCCACCCACACCGAGGGCAGTAGCTTTGAATGGTGTTGTTTCTACTGAGACTTTTGTCATGAAACGAAGAATTGTGCTCTTCTAAGGCAGAAGGTAAAGGGAATCCTAGATAAGGGCCTTCTCAAGGACTTTATCATGAGAAGGAGCGTCGAGGTAGCCTGACGACGCCAGTCTCGGCACCCCGAGCCATCAGAAGAATCAACCCCAGAATCACCTAGGCACACTAGGGTGATTAACCATATATCGGGAGAATTCAAAAGCATTGAGGACCAGACCAAGGCGAAGGCCCATTTCTGGCAAGGAGTCCTTTGCATCTCAAGAAAAACAGGAAGTGAAGCACTGCCAATGACCGAGATAAGCTTCACTCCTTGGGAAGCACCACCACGACGCCTTGGTAGTATCCCTAACCATGGCTGATTACATTGTTGGGCGAATTTCGGCCGATAGCGGAAGCTCGACCAACATTCTTTTTGCACAAACTATCTTGGCCAACATTCTTTTTGAACAAACTATGGTGGAATTGGGGATTCCAGAATCCACATCATACAAAGGTCAAGTTTTCTTGCAAGTTTTAGTGGAGAACCAATCCAAACCATTGGAGAAGTTACCCTAGGCGTATGGGAAGCGAGAGTCCACAGAAAAACCAGGTTTGCCATTAGAGACTGTCCATCAGCATATAACGCTATCATGGGAAGACCATGGATCCATGCGATGAGAGGAGTCCTGAGTACTCTTCACCAAGACATGAAATTCCTAAATCATTGGAGAATAGTAGAAATAAAAGGAGAGTTGCAAGATGCAAGGTCACGCTACGAGGTCATCCGCAAAAGCACACCTATGCTTCCGACCTCGGTTCTGGCCAAGACCAACACCAACGACAAGGAACCAAAGATTGAATGGTTAGATGAGGTTCCCTTGGTAGAAGGCAATCTCATTAGGAAGCTCAAGATAGGTTCATGTGTCCCCATGGTCCTGAAGAAAAAGGTTGATAGGTTTCCTTTGATCTAATCAAGATTTCTTTACGTGGTCGCATGCAGATATATACCAAGAATTGATCCCAATGTTATCTCGCATAGACAGATGGTTGACCCACATAACCCACCGGTAAAGCAAAAAAGGACAAAATTTTCCCCAGAAAGAGTTGCCATTGTCAATAAGGAAGTAAGCAACCTCCTTGAAGCGGGATTCATAAAGGAAGTGCGGTACCTAGAATGGTTAGCCAATGTTGTGGTAGTAAGAAAGAAGAACAAAAAATGGAGGGTCTACATTTATTTCACGGATCTCAATAAAGTCTGCCCCAAGGATCCTTTTCATCTGCCACACATCGATAAGCTAGTCGATGCTACCACAGGGCATCAGCTCATGAGCTTCATGGATGCATTCAGTGGATACAAACAGATCCTAATGCACCATAGTAACCAAAAAAAGGCAGCCTTTATGACGTCCCAAGGGATCTATTGCTACAAGTTCATGCCTTCCGGCCTTAAAAACGTGGGATCCATATACCAAAGGCTGGTCAACCAGATGTTTGCTGAACACATCGGTCAAACAAAGGAGGTGTACATCGATGATAAGCTAGTAAAGTCCTTGTTGGGAGAATGCCACATCTACACCTCCATAAGACCTTTGATACGTTTTGAAAATACAAGATGAAGCTCAATCCATTTAAGTGCTCCATTGGTGTTAGCTCTTGGCACTTCTTAGGATATATCGCTACACATCGACGAATTGAACCTAGTAGATGCAGATAAGAGCAATCCAAGGGATCCCTATGCCGCAAACTCCCAGGGACATCCATAAGCTAACAAGAAGAATGTCAACTCTTAGCAACTTCATATCAAGGCTATAGACAAGTCTCACACTTTCTTTGAAGCCTTCAAAAAGGGCAAGGAGTTCGTATGGGATGATAATGTCAAGAAGCCTTGGCAGCTTTGAAAGACTACATGTCCACATTGTCGTTGCTCCTTAAACCAAAAAACAAGGAACCTATACTATTGTATTTAGTTGTCTCACACCATGTCGTCAGCGGTGTTCTCGTAAGAGAAGAAGGCACACTACAACGCGCTATATACTACGTCAGCATATCACTTATGGATGTCGAAATACGGTACAACCATCTAGAGAAGTTAGCTTTAGCATTGGTAGTAGCTACCCAGAAGCTAAGGCCATACTTTCAAGCACATTTGGTTGTGTTGGTAACCTTAGCCCTCGTTATAGCCGTTATGCACAAGCTTGAGGTGTCGAGAAGGCTAGCCAAGTGGGCCATAGAGCTGGGGGAGTACGATGTAGTCTTCAGACCAGCCACCGCTATAAAAACCCAGGTGCTGGCAGATTTCACACCCCAATTTGCACCCAATATGGGTCGTTGGTAAAGGAGGAGGTCCAAACTCTCCAAGCCACAACCTTCGATTGGGAATGGACATTGCACATAGATTGTTCTAGCAATGCCAGGGGAACAAGCCTTGGAATCGTATTGACCTCACCCTTTGGCGAGCGACCGTCTCGAGCAGTCCCATGCGAATTTAAAGCCACAAAGAACGAAGTTGAGTATGAAACCTTCATAACTGGACTTACTCTAGCCAAGGAGTTGAGAGCTCGAAAAACTGCGGTCCGCAGTGATTAGCAATTGATCATCAATTAAATCCAGGACAACTATCAAGCCAGGGATGCCACCATAGCTAGGTACCTAACGCTAGCCTAGGAACTCGTAGCGGATTCTGAAGAATGCAAATTGCATTAAATCCCACGAGAAGAAAATAGCCAAGGAGACGTCTTGGCTAACCTTGGATAGACATTAGAAACCATTGAGAAGTTGGATATTCCTCTGATGCTACAATGGCATGCGTAAACAAGTACTCGCAGCAGAGGTAGAAGCAAGCGATGGTACGAGCCAAGGGTCAGCCAAAATAACGTACGATTGGAGAACACCAATTGTGGGATATCTCAAAGATGGTACTCTACCTGACCTAAAAGTCGAATGCATCAAGATCAAACGGCAAGCGGCAAGGTATTACCTAGTTGGAGAAAATCTTTATCGACGATCCTTTGGGGGACCATTTCTAAGGTGTCTTAGATCGCCCGAAGCAAAGCTCGTATTGAAAGAACTCCACGAAGACACGTACTGATAAAACTCGGGGGGCAAGAGTCTTGCTCTAAGGACACAAAGAGCAGGGTACTATTGGCCAACTCTGGCCGAAAATGAAAAGTTCCATGCGCGCAATGGCAAGCTGTGTCAAATACATGCTCAAGTTTCCAACCTCCCCTAGAGAATTTGAGGCTTATAACTGCATCGTGGCCTTTTGCGAAGTGGGGTATGAATATAGTTGGAAAATTCGCTATGGCGCCTTCACAGAAGGTCTTTTTGTTGGTAATGACAGATTACTTTACTAAGTGGGTAGAAGCGGAAGCACTGAGCAAAATCACATATGTTCATATACGAAGTTTCTTATGGAAAAGGATCATTTGTAGACTTGGAGTGCCCTACGAGATTGTCACGGACAACATGCCCCAGTTCACAAGCAATGAATCCAAGGATTTTTGTAAGACATGGGAAATCAAGCTCAGCTTCGCTAGACCATGTCATCCCCCAGTCAAATGGCCAAGCGAAAATTGACTCATAAGACAATTGTCAACATGCTGAAGAAGAAGCTAGACGCGAAAAAAAAGACTTAAGGTCGATGAACTCCCTGTTTTACCATGGGCATACAAGACAACCACCAAATCAGCCACTGGCGAAACCCCATATCCATGGTTTATGGTACGGAGACAGTTATTCCCACAGAAATAATCGTGAAGACAACCATGACTCTTTGCTATGACGAAGAAACTAACAATGACTTAGTGGCCCTAGACCTAGACATGATTGAAGAAAGGAGAGACACCGTAATGGTACTAGAATTGGTGGTACCAACAAGAAGTAGCCAGGAGCTACAATAGAAAGGTCAAGACACAAAATTTCCAAAAAGAGGATTGGGTCCTTATAAGAGTGTTCAACAACACCAAGGACAAAGCTGCAAGAAAACTGGCCCCAAGTTTGAAAGGACCTTACAAGATCATAGAGGTGCGAAATGATGGAGCTTACAGACAGCGAGCAAGGCATGGTAGAGAGCAACCAAACAACTGGAACACCCTTCACCTCAAAAAATACAACTTCTAGGTAAAATACCTTGGTGTTAGCCTTGGCACCTCTTTTCTAAGCCACACGATGGCCTTCGTTTTTCTCAAATTCAATTATGTACTAAAAGCTCTTGGCTTTTTTTTATAAAAGAAATTGCGGGTCTTGGAATACATCTTTGAAAGAAAGAAAACTAATGTCCTTCGGAGAAAATGGGTATATGTTACCCCTAAGAATCTCCATGGATAGAAACCAAGGCTATAAAGCCCACTTAGGCCATGTTCCCATAAAGGCTATGAACCTATCAAAATCCATGTAATGCGGACAAGCTCTTAACCATGGTCATGTGATGCGTAGAAGCTCTTAACCATGGCTAAAAATCCATATAATGCATACTAGCTCCTAACTATGGTCCATCTAATGTCCAAAAGGGCATGGTAAAGATGCGGATAAGCTCCTAATGGTGGTGGATGTAATGCATCCAAACTACGAGTTAGAAAAGCTAATGGAACATGTGCACCCCTGTCCATCCTAGCAGACGACTCATAGAGAAAAAAAATTAAATTCTATGGTAACAATATTGGGCACAAAAAAAGAGGTTACAAGCCCAGGGACCCTAAGTCTAACCAAGGTACGTGTGCCCGGAGGCCTAGTTCCCACCGAGTTCACAAAACACACTAAAGGCTAGTACCTCTGATGATGGACTCTAGCCCAGGGACCATGATTCCACCAAAGGCATGTATGCCCAGAGGCCTTGTGCCCACCGAGTTCACGATAATTCATTTTAACTAATGCTTACGAGTGCTTAGATGCTTTTGTTGCAGAAAATAAACTTCGAGTTTATGCATTCAAAGGGAAGAACAAATAAAGGTTTATATTACAGCCAAAAAGAAAGTTATAAGCCACAGGACCATGACTTCAAAAAAAGAGAAAGAAAAAGAGGGGTTATCTATGCGCATCGCTCTACCTTTAACTAAGGGGTCTCACCCGAGGGACTAGCTCCAGATGTCCTATCAACCAATATGGAATTCAACATTACAAAGTAATCGGGAGGTGACATGCCACTGTCCTTGGATTGTTGGGCGGTCACCTGCTGGTAAAAGGCCTCAATCTCCTCTAAATCTCACTTTAAGTGCCACTTAGAAGAAGATCTTTGGCCATTTCCCAATGGGCAACAACAAAGGCACTCTCGAACGTTGTGTCTTCCAACCGATCCAGGGTTGAGATCTGCCGATAGTGCTCCTCAACTTCCACCCGCCTCTTGGCTAGTTGCCTTTCCGCATGCTTAGTCCTGGTCTTGGTGTCTGTAAGGTTCCTACGAAGGATCATGGTTGACGTCTCCAAGTCCTTGAGGCTTTTGATCGCCTCATTGGCCCTCCAGCGCTCCCTGACCATGTTTTGCTCCAAGGCCTTTAGCTTAGGTTCCAACTCAGAAGCCTGAGACGAACCCCTAGTGTTCCGCCTCGGCTGCACAAAGACATATGTGGCCAACTACAAAGGAAGAAAATCAAAAATAGAATTCCCAATCGCTAATGAAATAGTGAAGTTAAGGAAAAGAGGCGAACCTACATGAGGTCGTAGTAAAGGTCCCAAGGAAAGTGGTGTTGGTCCTCTATCATGTCGGAAAGGTTGAACGAGAGCAACCTTTCTCGGAGAAAAATCCCCCTCCGGCGGATCAACCATTGGTTCGACCTTAGAGCTCTTGGAGGTTGGGGTCGAGAGAGCCTACGCCCTTCTCGGAGTATTGGAGTTGGAGGTCTCATGAGCACCAACGCCAGAGGAAGTAGGTCCTTGAAGTCTAGCCCTAGCCGTGAGGACTTTAGCTAAACTCGGAGACGGAGAGGCCTTTGATGGAGTTGTTTTGTCCATAACTACTATGAAACATGATCGCAATGTCTAGTAATCAGCAATCGAGGAATCTAAATTGAACGAAATAGTACTCGGAAGATGAAAACTTATTGGAATAAGAAGATTATAGGTAGCGTGAATAGGGCGATTGAGAGAGATGTGATGTGACAAGAGCAATGACGGAGAATGAAGACTCTTCGCTTTCCCGCCTATCTAACCCTATTGATAATAGGCCGAAAATCAAAAAGCCCAGATTACGCCATAGAGATCAGGTCCAGAAGTTCATCCATAGATGCGGCCCACCAGCGCTAATGCGATTCACCATGGATGAAGATATAGCGAGAAGAACCAGCAATGCTGATAAAAGCCATGGCTACGACCATATTTTATTTCAGCCTGCGAGGCTTATCCTAAACTAAGGTAAAAACAAAATATCTTGAGAAAGAATCTACTCTTCAAATTCAACACATGGAGAATGTAGATTGGGGAGCAACTGTTGGTGGTAATTTTTTCCCTTAGAGCATAACCTTAGCTCGACCAGAGGCACATAAACAAATTCCCTAGTTGAATGTGTTAACCAAAGCCCTAGCCAAGGACGCACAACTAAGCCAAGGTAGAGCGAATGTTCCCCTTATACGATTTAAATCTTAAGAGATAAAGACAATTACCTTAGATGAATTATGGAAATATTCCCTATTGTATAGATAGACTCAAAATTAGAAGTTATCCATATAAGATATAGAAATATTTTTATTTGAAACTATAAATACAAGGGGATGAACCCTAATTTAAGGATCGCGAAACCTTATACTAAAATCTCATACTTTGTAATTGATCTCTTTAAAGACATTAATAAAGAATCACTTTACAGATCTTTTGCTCTTGTTCTTCTCTATCAAAGGAACATTAAAAAACCCTAAACCAATTTAATATATAATTTTTTGATTCTTTATCATAAATTTAAATTTCTATAATCTCAAAATTTAATTAATTGAATAATTTTTAACTTAGTAATTAAGGCAGTAAATCTAATTAAATCCTATCTAAACGACCTAAAAACACTAGTTTCAAATCTAATTACCCTAATCACTAACAATTTAATAACATAAACAACAAAGTTAAAACTAACATTTTCTATTCGTAGAGAGAGAGAGAGAGAGAGAGAGAGAGATTCTCATAGAGAGTTTTGAGAGAGATGTGAGAAATGAGCAAATGAAAGGATGAAGGGGTCATGGTATATGTTTGGGGGGGGGGTTTGGTGATTCTTTGGTGGAGAAAAACAAAAACAAGATATCAAATATTTTTGAGGGATTGAAAAGATGAGTCGAAAAGATATGTAAAACAATGCTTCTTTCTTTATCAATAAGAGATCAATTACAATGGGTGTATTTTGTCTCAAGTTTTGGATCCTTGAACTAAGGTTCTTACCCTTGTATTTATAGTTATCGAATAAATGTATTTCCATATTTCTTTATGGATAACTTCTATATTCGAGTCTATCTATACAATAAGAAATATTTTCCTAATTCATTAAGGTATTTTTCCTTATCTCTTAAGATTTAGGTCGGCTAAGGGGAATATCCGCCCTACTTTGGCTATGACCTTGTCTTGGCGATGTTTCATTAGTTATGGCCTTGGTTTACACGTTCAACTAGGGAGTTTGTTTATGTCTCCTTGGTCTAGCTATTGCCGGACGCTAAGGGAATAAAATTACCCCCAACAGTTGCCCCCCACTATTCATTTTCCACGTGTGGAATTTGAAGAGTATATCCTTTCTCAATAGATTTCGATTCATGCCTTAGTTGCGGATCGACTTTGTAAAGTTAGAAAATTAGAGTGTAGCTTCAACCATGGCTCTTGTTGGTGTCGCCAGTTCTCGCTGCTATGACTTCATCCTTGGTGAGTCTCACTAGCACTAGCGGGCCGAACTTTTAGATGAACTCTTGGGCTTTAATTTTAGGGCACAATCTAGGCTTCTCTTGTTTTGTGTTCGGCCCATTACGCTAGGGTTAAATAGACGGAAAAGCGAAGAGTCTTGGTCATTCTCTGTCATCGCTCTTGTCAATCCCGTCTCTCTCTTCTTCACCGTTCCTTGACGCTACCGATGATCCTCTAATTTCTGTACGTTTTCGTCTCCCGATTTCGGTTCCATTTAATGAAGAGTTGCCAATCACTAATTTAGAGACATCGTGGTTTTCTTGAATAGTAGTTATGGACAGAATAACTTCATCTAGGGCTTTTACGTAGTCTGCTCTGGCCAAAAAGCCCTTGCAGCTAGGGCTAGACTTCAGGGGCTCGCGTCTCCTGATGCTAATGTTCCTCAGCCTTTTGGCCCTAGTGCTCCGAGAGTTTCTGAGACACTTCCGCTCCCAACTCTTAAAAAACCTAAGGTTGACCCCAGGGCTGGCCGATCGGATGGAGATGCGTTCCGAGAGAGGTTGTGCTTACACGACCTCTCGGGCATGATAGAGGAACAACACCATTCTCCCTGGGACCTTCATTCTGACCTCATGCAGGTTCGTCTTCCTTTTGTGTTTATTATGGCCTTAATAGTCTGGGATTTTATTTCTAATTGTCTTTCTGCAGCTAGTGGTGGTCATCTTTGTTCATGAGGAACAGAGCGTTAAGGGTTCGTCTCAAGTTTCTGAGTTGAATCCCAAGCTGAGAGCCTTAGAGCAGGAGGTTGCTAAGGAGTGAAGGAAGGTTGCATATGCCCTTAGGAGGCTTGAGGACACTAAATTCAAGGCTGAGTACTCAGAGAAGCATGTGGCTGTGAAGCAGAATGAGATTACTGAGCTCCTCCAGCAGGTCTCATCTCTAGAGCGGCAAGTGGACTCTTTTTATGGGAGTGCCGACGCCATCGCTCGTTCGGAGATGGCCACGGATCTTCTCCTAGGTCACCATGTGAGGTGGAATTTGGAGAAGATTGAGGCTACCTACAAACGGGAGACTTCTCAACGGGCCAAGGAGGTTGGAGTGGCTTCTCCTTACTATGTTGTGACCCCGCTATCCTTCCTCTTTGATAAGAAAACTAGAGTAGGCCCCTTTTGGAGAGACCCCTGAGTCGAAGGCGGAGCGTGGAGTTTGAAGGACTTTTTGCTTTTCCCTTTATGTTTCTTTTTTTTTTAAGCCATGGCTGTATGGCTTACAACTCCATTTTCTTTTTCCTGTGAATATGACAAGTCTTTTTCTACCTTTTAAGTGCACAAACTTCTTTTTTAGTTTGTTTTTCTGCAACAAAGACATCTAGACAATGATAAATGTTAGTTAAAAATGATATATCGTGAGCTCGGTGGGCAAAAGGCCTTTGGGACCACCTGCCTTTTTTGGACTCATGGTCCCTGGGCTAGAGTCTGTGATCAGTGGTACTAGCCTTTGGTGAGTTTGTTTACTCGGTGGGCACAAGGCTTATGGGCACACCTGCCTGTTTGGACATTTAGTCCCTGGGCGCATAGCCTTATTGACACTTTGTGTCTGTTGCTAGCTTTATTGTGGCTGACCGGTTTTAAGTTTTTCTATGAGTCGCGTACTTGATGGACAGGGGTGCACATGTCTATTAGTTTTGCTAACTCAGAGTTTTGATGCATTTTATCTACCACAATTACGAGCCTGTCCACATTTCTCCATGGATTAAAAACTATGGTTTTTAGGAACCCGTCTACATTAGATGGACAACAGTTAGGAGCTTGTCCGCATTATATGGATTTTTGGGCACAAGGCCTTAGTGGGCTTACAACCTTAGTGGACACAAGACCTTAGTGGACACAAGACCTTAGTGGGCACAAGGCCTTAGTCGATTTCTAAGGATTTTTCAAAAGATAGTGTATATTTTTTTCCTCCAAAGGAAATCATTTTAATTTTGCTTTCAACAATGCATTTCAAGACCCGCAGTTTCTTTTGTCAAAGAATAACGGGAGCTTTTATTACATAATTGAATTCTAAGAAAATCGATGGCCATCTCATGGCTAAGGAAAAATTCCAAGGCTTACACCAAGGCTTTCTTACCTAGAAGTGGTATTTTTTGAGGTGGAGGGCGTTCCAGCTATTTGGTTGTTCTCTCCCATGCCTGTCTTGCAGTCTGTAAGCTCCGACATTTCGTACCTCTATGATCTTGTAAGGTCCTTCCAAGGTTGGGGCTAGCTTTCTAGCAGCTTTATCCTTGGTGTTGTCGAACACTCTTCTAAGGACCCAATTTCCTTTCTGGAAAGTTCGCGTTCTAACCTTTATGTTAAAATTATTGCTACCTCTTGTTTGAAGCACCAATTGCATAGCATCACAGCATCGCTTCTTTTCTTGATTAAGTATAGGTTTAAAGCCATCAAGTCGACCATGGAGTAGAGGGTTTGGCCGGTAGCAGACTTGGTGGTCGTTCGGTATGCCCATAGCACACCAGGGAGTTCATCGCTCACAATCCTTTTTCGCATTTAGCTTTTTCTTCAGCATGTGGACGATGGTTTTATTAGTTGATTCTACCTGGCCATTTGACTGTGGATGACAGGGTGTGGTGAAGCTGAGTTTAATCTCCCACACATCTCAGAATTCCTTAAAAGCATTGCTAGTGAATTGGGGCCCGTTGTCCGTGACAATCTCGTCGAGGACTCTTAACCTGAAAATGATTCTCTTCCAAAGGAAGTTCCATATTTGGACATCTGTGATTTGGCTCAATGCTTCTGCTTCCACCCACTTGGTGAAGTAATTCGTCATCATGAGCAGAAAAACCTTCTTTTAAGGCACCATAGCGAATTTTCCAACTATATCCATGTCCCATTTTGCGAAAGGCCATGATGAACCTATTGGCTTTAGATTCTCGCTGGGAAGCTTGGATACTTGAGCATGTATCTGACATTGCTTGCAATTACGTGCATGAAGTTTCGCATCGTTAGCTAGTGTTGGCCATTAATATCCTGCTCTATGTGTTCTTAGGGCAAGGCTCCTGCCCCCGAGTGTGATCTGCAAGTGCCTTTGTGAAGTTCCTCTAGAACGAACCTTGCTCCGGGCCATCCAAGGAATCATAGGAATGGTCCCCTGAAGGATCGTCGATAGAGGTTTTTACCGACTAGGCAATATCTCGTAGCTTGCCGCTTGATTTTGACGCACTCGGCTTTGAGTTCAGGTAGGGTCCCATTCCTGAGATATCATATTATCGGCATTCTCCGGTCGTATGCCGGCTCATGTGACCCTTGGGTCATGCCATCGTCTGTTTCTACCTCTGTGGTGAGCACTTCTTTAGCGATTGTAGGTCATTATAGCATTAGCAAGGGGATATCAAGACTTTTGGTAGCTTGCAACCCAGATCCAAGGTTGGCCAATGTGTCAGCCTGGCTATTCTCCTCTGATGGAATTTTATGCAGTGTGCACTCTTCGAAATCTGCTATGAGTTCCTTAGCAATCATGAGGTATTTGGCCATGGTTGTGTCCCTGGCTTGATAATCGTATTAGATTTTGTTGACGATCAATTGCGAGTCGTTATAGACTGTGATCTTTTGAATTCCCAACTCCTTTGCAAATGTGAGCCCAGCTATGAGGGCCTCGTACTCGGCTTCGTTATTTGTAGCTTTGAATTAGCATCAGAAAGCTTGGGATGCCTTCTCACCATGGGGTGAGGTCAATATGATTACAAAGCCTGTTCCCCTAGCGTTGTTAGAACCATCTACGTGCAATGTCCATTCTCCATCTGATCTTATGGCTTCTAGAGTTTGTACCTACTCCTTCACCAACAAATCCATAGTGGGTGCGAATTCTGCTACAAAATCTGCCAGCGCCTGGATTTTATAGTGGTGGCTGGTCTGAAGATTACATCATACTCCCGCAGCTCTATTTCCCATTTGGCTAACCTACCTGACTCTTCGGACTCATGCAGGAGGGCTTTGATAGGAGCTGATGTTACTAGCACGATTTTATGCGCTTGGAAGTATGGCCTTATTTTTCGGGCGGCTACAACCAAGGCTAAGGCTAACTTCTCTAGGTGATTGTACCGCGTCTCGAGATCCAAAAGAGATTTACTAATGTAGTACACAAGGTCCTGGATGGCGACTTCTTCCCTTACGATGACGCCACTAACATCGTGACCGAAGATGGTGATGTGGTTTGGTTTTTGTCAAAGTTTAATATTTATAAACCTAAACCCTACTTTCAATCCCGCAAGAGAACGGGGTCAATTGTAGTACTTTAAAATCGTCCAAGGATTTGAAGGCTTGACTAGTAGAACCTAAGCAAAGGGAATACACTAAGAATCCTAGTCTAGGTGGTCGATTTAGGTGGGGATTGTTACGAGTCTCCACTAAATCTAATGATCAACAAGGCCAAACATAATGAAAATGAAAAAATTAAAGCAATAATAAAGCAAGCAAGTAAGCAAAGCGAGAAAGGAGTAAACTTGGATGTAAACAATAAAAATGTGGGATCTTGAGATAATAGTAATGGGTTCGGGGTCGATCTAGTGATGTGATGGACTTGGGTAAGGCTTTATTAGAGGATTGAAGCTATTCCTAGGCCAAAGACTCTTCTATTATCGATCAACCCACTCTCGTAGCAAAGATTTATTTACCTATACACATTACAAGGCTCAATTCTCGTTTGTTGCTTATCTAAACATGTATGAGATAGTGTTCCTCAAGACCTTCTAGCCATTTAACACCTTGATGTCCCATTGGGAAAACTACTCTCATAGCTCAAAGTGAAAAACATAGATCTAGTTCGCTCAAACATTTCATCGAACACTTTCTATGCGTCCATGAGCGAGCAATGAACTTTAAAGAACTAAACTAGATCTAATAAGAATCTATGACAAAATTCTAGCCTAATCGTCCATCACAACCCTAGATTTAACCTTCGCCTACCATATCTCAAGATTCAAGAAGGATCTACTCACTAAGAGTCATGAAATCCAAAGACAAGAGTTTGGTCTTTGAGCTCCCATGTTCTTAGATAATAGATCTAGAGAAAGAAATGAAAAGAAAAGAAAATATCCATATCCACTCAAAAGTATCAAGAAGTTATTACAATAGTTTAGATCTCAAAATAGATTAAAGAAAAGTAAAGTTGATCAAAAGTTAAGCATAAATATGTTCTTCGTTCAATAGGAAGCTATTTATACTAAAAGGAAGGAGTATGGGTGCGCTAAAAAGGGTTTCTTCACGTCAAGGTGGGCAGTTGTCGCCAAAAAGCATTGTACCATTGACCAAGGTGTCGACAGTAGCTCACCTTGGGCAGCAAAGCTGCCAAGGGAGGATGTTGTCAACCCAAGGTGACTTACCGTCGACGTAGGGGTCGACAACTAGGCTCCTTGACAGCTTGTTGCCTCTTCTTCATCCTCTTGAATGCTCCAATTGATCCCAACTTCTCCCATAGCATTTAGCTCCTTTTATTCTTGATTTTTAGCTCCAATTCCACCTTAAATCCACCTCTAGAGCCTCCATGAATCCATCTTGAAGTAACACCTACAAATGCAAAGAAAATGATATGCAAATACAATATGATCCTAAAGTAGACTCTAGACTCCAACCTACGGATTCTAAGACTTATATTTCATATTTACAACCTATATGTGGATAAATTAAGCTAGAATGCATCAAAATATGCATGAAAATATGAACACATCAACACCCCTAAACTTGCTCTTTGCTTGTCCTCAAGCAAACAGCAAAGAGCAAATCCGGAAATGAAGTTTGCAAGTGGGAACTCAAAACCAAGATAAGAAAAGTAATGCCTTATGCCCAATGTCCTCAAAACAAGTAAAATTGTGCAAAGATCATCTACGAGTCTATCTACTTCTCCATGATTATCACAAAACCAACTCTTAGAATCTAAGCTAAGCATATATAAATTATCCCATCGCCAATTCCTTTCTACATTCAATTAAGCTTAGGCGTGAGTTCCTTACCTATGGGCAATGCATCTCATCCATTCGCTTTGGAGATCAAAGAAGGGTTTGATGTAAAGAAGTGTGAAAAGAAGAGGGTTCTATGAATTTAATGTGGTTTCTCTCAAACAAAAGTAGTGCAAGACAATAGGCAAAAGCAAGGTGGTAGTCGAACAATTTACGGATACAAAGCATTTACTTCCTCTAATTGTTCCCACGCTATTGCTTCCTAATGATCTAGACACTGACTTCATATACTTCCCATCCTAGATCTAGGAACTATATACATTTTATTGAACCAAACTCACTCATTCTTTTTCTTTTTGTAGACAGCTAGAGATTCTTAAACTTTTAAACTTCTTAGCTACTAACCTTCTTTTGATTTTTAGAGCCACTATGTAATCACTTGGATTCTTTCTTTATTTTTCTTTTTAACGGTGGACTCTCTAAGCTTTTGGTTTCTAAGGTTAGAGCTTAAACTTAATATTAATCTTTAGTGCCTTTTTCTTTCACTTCTGTTTTTAACTTTTTCGAATTCCTTCTTTCTTTTTCTTACTCTTATTCAACCAACCTACATCATATAAGCATTAAGGAATATCTACTTGACTCTATAAACACTAACCATTCCTAAGACTTAGATAAACCGAAAACCACAAAGATTTTCCCCTCCTATAACTCTAGTAAGCCTTAAAGTGAGGCTAACCGTAAGGAAATATTCTCTTTGTCGTTCAACTTCAATTCAATCGGGATTTCGCCCGTATGTGAACTTTCCAAAAGAGGCCTCACATATTGAAATAATAGGGGTTTTGAAGCAAAGGTTTAAGGGTTTACAAGCGGAGGTCAATACTCTAAAGATGAGAGTAGCCATTTGAGCTAAGAAAGGGTGGCAAAAAATGGTTAAAACATAGCTCAAATGTGATGATTTTCCATGGTCAAGTATGGCAAAGCCCATACGCAAGATATTAACATTCATTAAAAGCCTTCTTATATAGGAATTGACTCAAAATATAGCTTACTTCCACATTCTCAAAGACCGTTAAGTGGTTAATTCCAATCACAAATTTTCCTAACACAAAAAGTGGTCTAGGCAACATCTTATTTCTAGTGAGGGCATTGCTCACTAAACAAAACTAAACTACCTATGAGGTAATTTCATCACTGTTCCCTATGCAAAATGCAATCCTATATGCAAATTTTTGAAAAAAATTGAAAATCTTTTTGGATATTTTTTAAATTTTTCGATTTTTTTTTTGGTTTTTTATAAGTCATAACTATCTACAATGCAAGACTCAATATGTAAAGAAAAGAAAACATCAAAACTCAAAATGCCATTAGTACTAAGCCCCTCCCCCGGACTTAAACTTCACTGTCTCGGTAAATCTTAAACCGTGAGAGTGGCCAATAAAAACACATATGAAAATGAAAATATGCAATGGTATATACAAGGGATTGTATGTGTACCTTGTGACAACTCATATATATGAGTGTCCTATGGATCCAACGGAGGAATCCGACTCATAAATGTTTCGTTTTGATCTCCGTGGCCATGATGATGAAGGGCCGACGGGGTCTTTCCCATGTTTCCTCCGGATGGCTCTTGAAACGAAGTCCTTGGTGGGTTCATCTCTTGCTCACGCGGTTCCCAGATTACCAAAGGAAGAAGGACAACCGAGTGGCCTTGGTTGTTGATGTCCATGGCAACTCAAGTTTTTATCTTCTCTTTCTTCCTCACTTGAAGAGGCGTGACGGTTGTATTTTTCATTTTTCTTCATTCTCTTCCACAACCGCGTAATGAAATTCCCTTGTTTTCTTATGACATTTTCTTTCTTGGTCATTCACCTTCCTTTTCAAGTACATTTTGTACTCACTTCTTTGGTAGCCCTCCAGTGGTTCTTGTGGTTGGTACTTGATGTTGAAAGCATTTTCTTCTTCTTTCTTGTTTGGTGGTATCTCATTGGGGTCGGACTTGTAGAGTCTTGGCTCACTTGGTAGGGAGTGACGGTTGACAAGTAGATGTTGAGGTAGACGGAATGAGAGGTTCTCATTCTTTGTCGCGGTTATGTGCTCTTGTAGTGGCAAGAAGCATGCTTGTCTTTGCCTCTCTTCATCGATAAATAAGTAGACCATCCGGAAATTTGTATACCCATGGTAACCATAAATAAATTTATCCTTCACTAGATGACCCATATCCATCTTCCTTTCTCCTCTTAATCTTCAGAACTCTTCAAGATTAACTCCCACGTGGAGAAACAACGTAGTGAGGAACCCGCCAATTCGGATCAAAGGCTTTCTTGTGGTCCTCAACCCTTCATGGTAATCTAACATCTTAGAGATGAAGACACCTCCGTTGTTGACATTATATCCCGCGAGGTCTTCCATTATGTCCCCACTTGGTCCCTTCATAACCGTCTTGATATTTTGGAATAGCAACTTTAAACTCAAGGGGTCACTAGTTTAGGTGAGCTTCTCCCCACAAAGGTGTTTCCAAACAATTCCAAAAGGTAACGAATGGTTGGGTTTCGAACCTTTGATAGCTTGGTCGAACCGTCATCATATGACCCAGGTGCTATCCTCTCCCAAAGTATTTTAAGTCCATACCCATAACCAAAATTTTCCTTAGTTGGATCGAAGCTATACACTTGACAAATCTCCTTAAGGGGTACCTTGTAAAAGTTCTCCTTTATTTTAAACGTGAGGTTTATGGCACTTTCATAAGGACCATGTCTTTGTACCATGCTAACCGTTTAGAGGAATTGGAGAGTGGAGTGACGGTAAGTCGGATGGTTCATTGTTAGAATGTTCCCCATGTCCATTTTCTTAACCAAGTACTTTCCTTGATTGTGAATCTCCATCTCTCTCAAAATGTACTCATCCGCCCAATTAGTTCCATTGACCTTGGCGTTATCTTGGAGATGTAAGTATAAGCATGTCTTCTCATCATACCAACTTGTGTAGGTGACATCTGCTTGCTCCTTTGAAGCCATTTTTCGGATCTACAAAAGATAGTAGATATCGTGATTTCAAAGTTCTTTTACAAACGAATGTAAAGGCTTAAGAAGGATTCAACTTTAAATCAATTTTAAACAATCAAGAGAAAGTTAGACTAATTCTTGATTCTTAGCAACTTCCTTAACCAAAACATTAAATCGAAATGCCATATCAAATGGATGCACATGGGCGGAAATTTTTCTTCAAAAGTCATCAAAATATTCGGCCACTCATAAGCTTAGCATTTTCAAAATTTCACAAATAACCTAATGATGCATATGTCATGAGTAAGATGCCTATAAGATTCACCAAGAGAATGTCAATTTAAATTATTCAAAGACCTTTACTAAATTCATATAAGTGTGAACTTAATATAATTTATCCAAATTCAATGGTAATGAACAATGCTCAAGGTTTTCAACAATGAAAAACAAGTAAAGCAAGTTTCTTATCAACAAAACAATGCAATGGTTAATTCAATGAAGGCTCAAAAGCAATCCTTTTAGCTCATGAAAATCGAAAATTCCAAGCATCAAAGGACATCATTCAAAAATCGTAAACTCTTTGAACTCTTCATGTAATTCAAGCATATGTACCATAAATTCAACATAAGAACCAATGAAACTAATTTTCCCCAAAATTCTCTCAAGAACACTACTCTTGAACACTATTCATCAAGAAGAACAAACCATAAATCAAGCAATTTTAGTTGTTTTTAAGAAGATCTAATCCATGAAAACTCATCAACTAAGCTCTAGCTACCAAGATAACTCACAAAAAACATCCAACTCACTTCTTCTCATAAAAATCGAAAATCATCATGAAGAAGAGAAGAAGAATCACTTCCATACCTTTGGTTTCTTGATGCAAATATGAATGTGAGAAGTAGAGAACTTGTGAAATGCTTGCAAAAATGGACGATTCTTGTGAGAAATCTCAAGGTTTCTCTTAAAGCTCTCAATGAACACAAAAGCTTAGTTTTAAAGGATGAAAGTGTCGATGGTTCATGCTAAGAGAGAGAGCTTTTGTTTTTTCAAATAACATGTGCCATTCATGTTTAAGTGTCCAAGTTGGTGAAATTTTCAAAAATTGCAAAAGTGGTCCTTAGAAAATTCTTTGATAACCATTTGGAAAAAGTTTAACAAAATCACCCTTACAACTTTGGAGGGAAAATCAAGTTTAGTTTTCGAAAAATTAGGACCAAAGGTTTTTAAATGGATCAAAAGTGGTTTAGTTTTCTCAAATCAAGCTTTTGTAAAATCACTCTTGAAATTCTCTTAATGTAGTAAAATGCAAATGAAATGCTTGAATTTAAGAGAGCTTACCTTAGAAAAATGAATGCTCTTAAGTATTAAGTCATAGTGACTTGTTGGAAATTTTCATCCATATTCCATTTTGGCTTCGATCCTTGCTTTGATTAGTTCTCCTTTGGCACCTAAGCTTAGAGCAAAAGAATGTCTTTGGAACAAGGTTTTCCCAAGACATAATCATCATTATTATTGAAATTAAAATCTTGAAAATTTAAAGACTTAAAACGAAATATTTACGAAGGATATGCATGAGTTGCCTCTTAAGTGCGCCTGTTTAAGGTCATTAACTTGACCGTTCTTCTTTCCTTTAGATGGTGAGATTAAGGACCCCCTCTTCATGGTTAGGTCCTCTTGGAGACTTCCTTATCACTCATTCCTTGATCTTGTTGATGTTTTTCACTCCTTTGCCTTTGTGGAAATGGGTATTGTAGCTAGCGTATAGGGTTGACCCTTGAGTGTTCGTTTTATCCTTTATAACGCCCAAATCTTCGTGGGGAACATCTCCCTTGAGGTATTCCTCATGAAAAAAATCCCAAACTCCATCCTTCTCCAAGCTCTCGTAGACTTTTTCTTCTCAAGCTCTACCCTTTTTCTTTGGTTCTCTTAGGTAAACCATACCACAAAAAGCATTGTCCCTCTTGGTTTTAAGCATTGGGTACGATACTTCTTCATCAATTCTTTTCAAAATCAGCCATTTAGTATCAAAGTCTATTCAAGCTCTGGTAGTAAGGAGGAAAGGCGTTCCTAAGATCAATGGGAATTTGACGTGGTTAGACTTAGTATCCACCACCACGAAGTCACACTTAACAAGTGTGCTGTTGACCCTTAGCTCAATGTTCTCTAGCCTTCCCATAAGAGTTTTTTTAGATGCATCCCCAAGTAAGATGGGATCCGCTCCTCCCTTCATCTTGTATTGAAATCCAAGTTCTTTCACACGGTCTAGTCAGATGAAATTCAAACTAGCACCGGTGTCCGCCAAAGCATCCTCAAAGTGGTAATCCTTAAGAGCGCATGGAATTATAAACCTTCATTCGTCATTGCTCTTCTCTAGAGTCTTTTCTAAGGCTCTAGTCGTCGGGATACCATTATCCCTCATGATCTTCTCAACTTTGTCTCGTTGAGAAATGGTCTTTTCCAACTTCTTCTTGACAATTTCTTTTGTCTTAGCTTCTTCTTCTCATTCCTTGGGAATATCCAAAAGACCTTTCTTCTTGAGTTCTTTGTACTGCAACTAAAGGGTTTGCTTTTTGAAGCATTGAGGGTATGGAAGTGTGGACTTAAGAACCGGAAGACCTAAAATGGGGAAGTCTTCCTCACTCACCCCTTCTCCTCTAGGCATATACCAGAAATCTTTTCATTTTCTCAAATGTCTCTTTCCTTGAGACATTTGGTTTCACTTCTTCTTTGAAACCTTCTCTTTCCTTAGCTTCCTCGAAAACTTCTTCCTTAGTAGACTTATCAATGATCAAAGGCTCTTCTTCTTCTTTGTCAATCTCGACATCTCCTTTAGCCAAAGGAGTGTCCTTCTTCTCAAGCTCCTTTCCAATTGGAGCACTTGTCCTTTCAATTTCAAAGTCAAATTCGGCATGACCTTCCTTAATATTGGTGCTTCCAACCAAATCCACATCCAAGAAATCAACAATCTCATCCAGAGGATTGAAAAATAGATTCTCAAAGTCATCAATAATCTTTTCCTCTTCAAGAGTAAAGACAATACTGTCCCATGTTGAGGAGTGTGGTCGATTTCTTCCAAGAAGGCATTGCAAAAGTCTTTGCTTTATTCTCACTCCTCTTTCCTTAGGGTCCGAGATAACTTGTTAAAGTTGGGAATGTATTACCTGAACATGTGAAGCAAGAGTTTCATGCTTGATATTCATGTCTCGGTAGATAGACTCTATTTTCACGTTCGTTTCCCCAAACCTCTTGTTGAGCTAGGCTTTTGTCTCATTTTGTCTTTCTACTAGCTTCTTAATCATAGCATTATTCTCTTCTTCTCTGGTAGGACCGGCTTGTTGTTGAGGCTTTCAGTAGTAGCCTTGTTTAGATTGGTATTGGTACCCTTGTTGGTTAGTCTTTGGAGGATAGACATGATCTTGTGGATTCTCCATATTATTGCTTTGCTAGGATAAGTTGTTGTTGGTGAAAGGCTTGTATCCTTGGTTGAAGGGTTTTTGGTAGTACCCTCCTTAGATGTAGTTCACTTCTTCTTGGTTTTCACCTTCTTGTCCTTCGACTTCGGTTTCCGCAAAGTGAACAATTCTTCTTGTTTGTTGAATGAGCCTATCAACCTTATCACTAAGATCCTTGATCTTGTCTTCCTTAGATCTCGTGCTTCTCACCGTTCTATCATTATCATTCCCATCGCAATTGTCGCTTTGGGCGAGATTATCTATGAGTTTCTCTCCTTGGTCGACGGAAAGACTAGCAAAGCTTCCAATGGAGGTGGTGTTCAAAGCCAAGCGGCACTTGTCATGGATACCTCTATGGAAAATTTGAAGTAGGTTGCCCTTGGTGATACCATGGTGAGGACAACTCCTTATGTACCCATTGAAGCGTTCCCAAGATTCATAAAGTGCCTCCATTCCTCCTTCCTTGAAGATAGAGATCTCATTCCTCATCTTAGTCGTCCTTTGGGGTGAGCTGAACTAAGCCAAGAATCTCCTTTTACATTTGTCTCATGTTTTGATAGAAGATGTCACAACGCCTTTCTCCCATTGAGAATCTTTGTCGCCTAAAGAGAATGGAAACAAATTCAATTTGATGATGTCCTTCGGCACTCCATTAATCTTTACCGTTCCGGTTTACCTTTCAAAGTTGTCCAGGTGCTCTAGAGAATTTTCCAACGCAAGACCAAAGAATCTAGCGTTTTGCACGCTATTTATCAAGCTTGACTTGATCTCAAAGTTGTTATTGCAGATTAGTGGGGGTCTTATACCCATCCTTACGCCATTAGTGAATGGCTCATTGCCTTCTCCAATCCTTGGTTCTTCTCTAGGGAGGTGGAATGGACGATTCCCTTGGTCCTTTTGACCAACAAAATTCCCATGATTAGGAGGGGGAACTCGCTCTTGTTTAGGGTTCCCCATAGGTGGAGGATTCTCTTGTTCAACTTCTTGTTTTATACCCAACCTTCTTAGATGGGCTTGTCTTTCTCTAGCTCTTCTTTGTCTTGATTGTTGTCTTTCAATGATTGTTGGATCAATGTCAAGAAGTCTTGTATTTAGCTCACTTCTTGACCTTGTTATCATGTACCTTCACAAATCAAATAAAATCAACAAAAGAAGGTTAGAAACTTAAATAAAATAAGCAAAAAGATAAATTCTAGTCCTTGAATCCTAGAAATCTCTTTGAAGATTCTAGCTAAAGCCTAAATCCTCGGAAACGGCGTCAAATCTTGACGTGGTTTGGTTTTTGTCAAAGTTTAATATTTATAAACCTAAACCCTACTTTCAATCTCGCAAGAGAACGGGGTCAATTGTAGTACTTTAGGGTCGTCCAAATATTTGAAGGCTTAACTAGTAGAACCTAAGCAAAGGGAATACAATAAGAATCCTAGTCTAGGTAGTCGACTTAGATGGGTATTGTCATAGGTCTCCATTAAATCTAATGACCAACAAGGCCAAACATAATAGAAATGCATAAATGAAAGCAATAATTAAGCACGCAAGCAAGCAAAGCAATAAGGGAGAGAACTTGGATGTAAACAATAAAAAAGGTGGTATCTTGAGATAATAGTAATGGGTTCAGGGTCGATGTAGTGATAAGATGGACTTGGGTAAGAATTTATTAGGGGATTAAAGCTATTCCTAGGCCAAATATCCCTCTATTATCGATCAACACACTCTCGTGGCGAAGATCTTTTCACCTATACACATTACTAGGCTCAACACTTTTTTTTCCTATATAAACATGTATGTGATAGTATCCCTCAGGCCCTTCTAGCTATTTAACACCTTGACGTCCCATTGAGCAAACTACTCTCATAGCTCAATGAAAAACATAGATCTAGTTCTCTGAAGCATTTCATTGAATATTTTCTAGGCGTCAATGAGCAAGCAATGAACTTTAAAGAACTAAGCTAGATCTACTAGGAATCTATTCCAAAATCTAAACTAATCATCCATCACAACCATAGATCTAACCTTATTCTACCATATCTCAAGATCCAATAAGGATCTACTCACTAAAAGTCATGGAAATCCAAAGACAAGAGTATTGTCTTTGAGCTCACATGTTCTAAGATAATAGATCTAGAGAAAGAAATGAAAAGAGAAGATCAAAAATCCACTCAAAAGTATCAGAAAGTTATTACAATAGTTTATATCTCAGAATAGATAAAAGAAAAGTAAAGTTGATTAAAAGTTAAGCATAAATGTGTTCTTGGTTCAATAGGAAGCTAATTATACTAAAAGGAAGGAGTATGGGTACCCTAAAAAGGATTTCTTCACGTCAAGGTGGGCAGTCGTCACCCAAAAGCATGCTACCATCAACCAAGGGGTCGACACTAGCTCACCTTGGGCAGCAAAGCTGCCAAGGGAGGCTCTTGTCGACCCAAGGTGACTCACCGTCGACGTGGGGGTCGACAACTAGGCTCCTTGACAGCTTGTTGCCTCTTCTTCATCATCTTGAATGCTCCAATTGATCCCAACTTCTCCCATAGCATTTAGCTCCTTTTATTATTGATTTTTAGCTCCAATTCCACCTTGAATCCACCTCTAGAGCTTCCATGAATCCATCTTGAAGTTGCACCCACAAATGCAAAAAAATGATAGGCAAATGCAATATGATCCTAAACTAGACTCTAGACTCAAACTTATGGATTCTAAAACTTATATCTCATATTTACAACCTAAATGTGGATGAAACTAAGCTAAACGCATCAAAATATGCATGAAAATATGTACACATCATACAACGAGATACAATAGTAGGGGCCCTTTTTCTTTAGGCTTAAGTAGCAATGGCGGTGTGGATAAATAATATTTAAGGGTTGCCAAGGCTTCTCTGCATTTGTCGTCCCATACAAACTCCTTTCCCTTCTTGAGGGCTTCGAAGAAAGGGTGCGACTTGTCTGATTGCCTTGAGATGAACTTGCTAAGGGCCGCCATTCTTCATGTTAGTTTCTGGATGTCCCTGGGAGTTTGTGGCATTAGGATTCCTTGTATCGCTCTTATCAGCTCCGGATTAACTTCAATTCCTCAATGAGTAACATGTATCCTAAGAATTTCCCGGAACTGATGCCGAAGGAGCACTTGGAAGGGTTGAGCTTCATCTTGTATTTTTGGAGCATGTCGAAGGTTTGGTGTAGGTGTAAAATATGATCTTCCGCTAGCAAAGACTTTACTAGCATATCGTCGATGTACACCTCCATGGTTTACCGATATGTTCGACAAACATCTGGTTGACCAACCTTTGGTAGGTGGATCCGGCATTTTTTAGGCCGAAGAGCATGACTTTATAGTAAAAAATCCCTTGGTATGTCATGAACGCCGTCTTCTCTTGAACACTCGGGTGCATCAAGATGTGATTGTTCCTTCTGAAAACGTCCATGAAACTCATGAGCTGGTGCCCTGCAGTGGCGTCGACCATCTTGTCGATGTGTGGGAGAGGGAAAAGATCATTGGGGTAAGCCTTGTTGAGATCTGTGGTTTTTTACTTCCTTATTGACGATGGCGTCTCTTTCTGAGGCAAATTTCCTTCTTTTCTGCTTCACCGGTGGGTGGTCTGGGTCGACCATTAGTCTGTGCTAGGGTCAATCCCTGGCATATCTGCATGCGACCATGAAAAGTAGTCTTAGTTAGATCGAAGGAAACCTATCAGCCTTTCCTTTAAGTCTAAGGAGAGACGTGAATTGATCTTCAGTTTCCTGGTGAAATCACCTTCGACCAAGGGGACTTCATCCAGCTGTTCTATCTTTGGTTCCTCGTTGTTAGTGTTGGCCTTGGCCAAAACCTGTGTTAGAACCGTTGGTGTGCTTTTGAGAGTAACCTCGTAGCAGGACCTAGCATCTTCAAATCTCCTTTGATTTCCCCTACTCTCCAAGGGGTCGGGAATTTCATGACTTGGTGCAAGGTGCTAAGGACACCCTTCATCACGTGGATCCATGGTCTCCCCATGATAGCGTTTTATGTTGATGGAAAATCTACGATGGCGAACCTGGTTTGTTGGTGGACTTTTTCTCCCCACACGCTTAGGGTGACTTCCCCTATGGTTTGGATTGTCTATCCGCTAAAACTAACCAGGATGCTTGCTCTACGTATGATTTTCAAGTATGGGATTCCCAGCTCCTTGGCGGCTTGCACAAAAAGAATATTGGTTGAGCTTCCGCTGTCGATAAAGATCCTTCTGACAATGCAGGAAGCCATAGTTAGGGATACAATCAAGGCATCATGGTGAGTAGGTTTTCCCCTATCATCACAAAAAGGGAGTGAAGCATATTCCTATCTCAGCGAATGCTTCGCTCTTTGATTCCCTTGAAACACAAAGGACTCCTTGTGGAGGATGGTCCCCTGACTTTATCTGATCCTCGGACCCTCCAGAGATCAAGTTGATCACCCTAGTAAACTTAGGTTATTTTGGGTATGATTCCTCTGAGGACTTGGGGCGACTAGACTAGCATTACTAGTTTATCTCGGTACTTCTTTTGGCGATAAAGTCCTTGAAAAGGCGTTAGTCTATGAGGTTTTTCACCTCTTTCCTTAGCATAGCACAATTCTTGGTATGATGGCCATAGTCTCGATGGAAGCCACAGCATTCGAAGCTTCCTCCTTTGGAGTAGGTGGGAAATCGTGGATTAGGTGGACATGTGACGTCCTTGGCGAAACGCCTTAACTCTGTGACTACTTCCGTAGGGGCCATTGTTAATATATCTTCGATTGGCTTATGTAAAGCCACGTGTTCTTCTTTGTTGGCTACTACCGTGGACTTGGCCCACAAATTAGCGGGATTCTTATTGTTTACTCCAGCCCCTGTTTGGCCTTGGCGTCGGTCCATTTGTCTGCTAAGGACTTTATCTTGCTTGGGAATCTTAGGACTAGCCTTCAGAGCTATGTGAGCTTGATAGGTAGGGTCTTCTTCCCACATTATTTTTGCCCAGGCCATAGAAAGGACATCTTCCATCATACAACAAGGGTACTTAGTGAGGTCTTTGTAGAGGTCATTGTTAGCCAACAGCCCCTGCCTGAAAGCCGAGATAGTTGTAGAGGTGATGCAGTTGGGCACTGATACCTTTGCATCGATGAATCGTTGGACGTACTCCTTCAGACTCTCATCTTCTCGTTGTTTGACTTGATAGAGGTCGTCAGAGGTACGTCTCAAAGTACGGCTGCTGGTGAACTACTAGATAAAATGATTCGTTAGCATGGCAAAGGAGTCGAGGGAGTCGTTCGCCAGGTTGGAGTACCATAGCAGTGTTGGGCCTGTGAGGGTAGCTTTGAATCCTTTGTACATACAGATTTCCAATTGCTCAGGGCCGATAGGGACGGTAAGCATGGGTTAGTGATATTGGGCTATGTCCGTGTCGAGGTCGGAGGTTCCATCATATAGGGCCATGGTTGGCCAAGTGAATCTCTTAGGAATTTTGCTAAGAGCGATGGCGTCGATGAATGACGTGTCGGTGTAGGAATTTGGGGCGCTATTGATGATTAGTAGAGCCACCCCTAGCAGGCGCTTGATCATGTTCTCCATAGCTTCTAACCTTCCCGTTAGCATGGCTTCCAAACCATGGGCCTCTTTAGCGCTTCCTTCATGAGGTTTGTAGGGCAGTTTCATGGTAGGAGTAAGGGGTTTGGGTCAAATTCGAGCTTGGATTTTGATAAGCTCGCACCTCCTTTGCTATTGTTGTCAGTGTCTCGTCCAGCGACTGCATCAGTGGAACCTTCCACTTGAACCTGACACATTTCCCGTCGCCTTCGGCGCATGCGTCAGATGTCTGAGAGCTTTTCTCCGCCGCCGAGGCTTTGGAAATCATGTTCTCATCTTCTAACTCCTTCAAGCAATCTTGTTCTTTCTTAGCTTCATCGTGATCTGCTCGTACTCTTGAAGCTTTGCCGCGATCGCCGTGTCGTCCGCTGCCTCGGGTGTTATTTCCACGGACGCGAATCCGATGATTTTGATATTCTTCGGCTCGAAGGGAACTGTTAGACTCGCTCATCTTGGTTCTTTGTTCTTGTTTAAATCTCTCCCTCCTTCTAGCGTCAAACTGTTTGGGGGGTTTTTTGGTGATTCTTCAATGGAGAAGAACAAGAACAAGATATCAAAGGTTTTTGGGAGATTGAAAAGATATGTAAAACGGTGCTTCTTTATTTATCAATAAGAGGTCGATTACAATGGGTGTATTTTGTCTCAAAGTTTTGGATCCTTAAACTAGGGTTCTTCCCTTTGTATTTATAGTTATCGAATGAGAGTATTTCTTTTTGGATAACTTCTATATTCAAGTCTATCTATACAATAAGGAATATTTCCCTAATTCATTAAGGTATTTTTCCTTTTCTCTTAAGATTTAGATTGGCTAAGGGGAATACCCGTCCTACTTCGGCTATGACCTCGACTTGGCGGTGTGTCCTTGGTTATGGTCTTGGTTTACACGTTCAACTAGGGAGTTTGTTTATGTCTCGTTGGTCTACCTATGGCCAGACTCTAAGAGAATAAAATTATCCCCAACAGTATATATAGAATTTTGTTCCCTCCCAAATTCTTCACAAATTTGCAATGAATTTGCGAGGATTCCTTTCAAATTTTCAAATCCCACCGGAAACAACACTTTGGCGCTTTAATTTGCGAGAAAACCTCACAAATTCCCCACAAATATTTTAAAAGATTTCAATTGTACCGCCAAAGTTTGAGAGGTTTCCTTGCAAATATTAAAATCTTGCCAAAAAAACTTTGGCGCTTTAATTTTCCAGGAATCTTCATATATTCCTCGCAATTTTTTAAAAAAACTTCAATTGGACTGCCAAAATTTGCTAGGAAGCGTCGCAAATTCCTAGCAAAATTTTGATTAATAAAAAAAACTCCAATATCTAGGGTTTTTCTTATACAACTACACATTAATTAAAACTTCACTCCCCAATGTCTAGGGTTTATAGACAACATTAGTTTGAAAAAAAAATGTTAGTTACATTCAAATTAATCAGGTTTAGGTGTTAACATCTTAAATCGATAAAATTAATAACGACTTATATATACAAACACTTTTTCGTACAACAGTATACGAATTATAAGAAGTTGTGAGATATCAACGTCGTTATATCGTCGAGTTCCCATTTAATACATTTAAACAACGTATAAGGTCTAATATTAAGTAACTATTAATACAAAGAGGTAGTAAATGTGATCATGGTGCATGAATAGGATTAGGATTTTAGGGTTTAGGGTTTAGGGTTTAGGGTTTATGGCATAATTTGCTAGGAATTTGTGAGGATTCCTCGCAGATCCCTCACAAATTGCGAGGAAGCCTCATAAGTTCCTAGCAATTTTTTAATTAATAAAAAAGTTCAAATGTTTAGGGTTTAGGGACAACATTAGTTAATATTAAAACATGTTAATTACATTCACATTAGTCATTTTTATGTATTCATATCATAAAACGATAAAATTAATAACAACTTTTATATATATATATATATATATATTTCATATAGCGGTATACGAATTGTAAGAACTTGTGAGATATCAAAGTTGTTATATCGTCGAATTCCCATTTAAACAACCTATAAAGTCTAATCTTAAGTAATTATTATTATAAAGAGGTAGTAAATGTGATCATTGTGCATGAGTAGGATTAGGGGTTTACGGTTTATGACATAATTTGCTAGGAATTTGCGAGAATTTCTCGCAGATCCCTCGCTAATTCCTAGCAAATTTTTTAATTAATAAAAAAAAGTTCAAATGTTTAGGGTTTAGGGACATCATTAGTTGATATTAAAACATATTAATCACTTTAAAATTAATCAAGTTTATGTGTTCATATCGTAAAGCGATAAGATTATTAATTTCTTATAATTCGTATACCGTTATACGAAAAAGTGTACGTATATATAACTCATTATTAATTTTATTGTTTTAGGATATGAACACATAAACATGATAATTTTGATCGCAATTTCCTTGCAAATCTTTTTTCTACGTAGATTCCTTGCAAATATGCAAGAGAATATTTTTTGTCGCAAATTCCTTCCAATTTTGCTAGGAATTTACGACCAAAGTTTTTCCATGCAAATTTTCGAGGAATTTGCGACAGAAAAAATTTGTATCAGTCTCATCGCAAATTTTCGAGGAAAATATTTCCTCGTAAATCGTCTGTTTTCTTGTAGTGGGTGTTTATTGCACCGAAAATGTTCGATTAAATGTCTGAAAGAATGTTAGATGACATTATTGTTTTCGACCAATGGAGTTAATGTTTCAACAATTCATGAAAATATTAAACCTTATTAGAATGCATTTTTAAGATCATAAACTCAATGAAAGTTAATATTTATGATTCTAAAACATAGGAAGTTAGCACTATAGAACTACGTTAATTTTATATAAGTGATTTGAGTTCAAGACAACTTTAAAATCATGTTCCCTAATTAACAATTCAATCTAAAAATGAAATGATTTCTCAGAGAATAGCTTGTGCCCAACGATTTTCCTGAAGTATTTACACCTATTGAATTTGTGCTTCCATTGTTTTATTTGCTTATTGTGTTTGCTTGCTCTCATTTTAGTTCCATGATTCATATTCTCTATGTGTGATCATTGGTCTTTGTGGATTGATCCTTTTTATACTATTGCGAGTTTATATGTGCACTTGTAGATAGTTTTCAGGTTAAAACTAAGCCTATCAAGTTTTTGGCGCCATCCTCGGGGACCATTTGGTAATCTTAGAATATTGGATCATAACGTTTGTAAGGCATTTCTTTTACATCAGAATTGAAGGGAAAGGGTCGAGATGTTGTGAATGGATTGATGAGAAAAGTTCTTAAGCGAAAGATGTTGAATGGTGAAGCTTGTTTTGGAGCAATTTTTCATGCTCATCCTGATTGAAACCTGATTCCAAAGTCAAGCTAATGATTTTAAACAATCGCTTTGTGGGAGGCAACCCACTAGTAAGTTTTTCTTTTATTTTCTTTTTAGATTTTTATTTTATTTCTTTTATTTCTCACCTATCCTTGAATTTGTTTTCACACCGACACGGTGTGAGATAAGTCAGGGGAGGGTGCTACTAATAACGTTTTCTTTATCTTTTTGGTGTTTTTTCTGAGTAAGTCCTTTTAGTGTGTTTTATCGAGTCTAAACTTTTTAGGGATGATTGCACTTGATGATTTTTTTCTTCACATTATTGCTTTGTGCATGTGCCTTAATTTCTATTCTTTATGACCATTTTTCTAGAGCTTTGGCGTAGGAAAACTAGAGAACCTCACTAACCAAACTCTCCACCTGAAAACGATGAGAACCAGGATTTTGATTTGACTGTGGTTGATTCTATTTTAAAGGACCTTTAATGAATTTTATTCTCTTTGTCAGGTTTGGTATCAAGAAACGGAAAACAACATTTAGGATTACAATCCCATTTCTTTACCACTCTACCTTAGTAATCTTGAATGACCAGAATCATCTTTAGTTTGGTTCCAGTTCCTCAACCAATCTCCTTTGAATCTCCATGCATTTATCTTATTATCTTTCATGAACACGCGTGTAAAAAATGGGGAGAGTAGGGTAGACATGGTTTTCCTAGCTACCTAGGTTGGATTGGAATATCTACGAGGTTTAGACACGGTCCTGTGTGTCCAAGGTTGATTGTTATAGGAAGGAAATCAGAGAATGGTTTTTTGCATTCTTTGTTCTGTATGGGCATACATTTGAGGTTAATATGTGCTCTATTTTTGTTCCGCCCGGAATTTGTACAAAAAAACCTTAAAAACGAAAAAAAAATTACTTCTCTTTGTTTATCCCGGGAATGCAATTAGCGTTTTTTTTAAATCTTAGTGCTTTAGTTGCCTTGAAAAATACATTGGTTTGATATGTTACCTGAGGCAGTGTTTTGGTACTTAGGCAACATACTCTCTCTCTCTCTCTCTCTCTCTCTCTCTCTCTNTCTCTCTCTCTCTACAGTGATTTTTCATAATGTCATGCATCTGATGTTGTTATTAACCCCTAAACACTTTAGCTTGACCACAAAATGTTAGTCATTTTCCTTTCCTTGCCTTTTTCCTGATCTAGATTTTTTCTAATAAAGAGATCATGTTGTTTCTAATGAATGTAGAGAATCAATCGCATTAATTTGAGTCTTGTAGGATCAAAATTTAGAGTATGGATGGGTTTCAGAGGTTGTGCAGGGGACCTAAGAGAGAGTATTCTAATGGTTTTTAATTTATGTGGTTAGTGAATCTTAGCGCAAAGTAAGGTTTTCTGAAAGTGTAAAAGTTCTTGTTTTCAAATTTTCTATCCTTCGATTTAATCTTCGTTATCTTTACTCAAGGACGAGGAAAGATTCAAGTATGGGGGAATTGATGCATTGTGATTTTACAGATTTATACTTGATTTTTCTATCGAGAAAAGTTGTTTTTCCGATGTTTTTTTATTTTTCGGAGTTTTTGGTCTTCTTTGATTTTAAACAAATTACAAGTTCAAATCAAGGAAAAGAACGCATGTAGACGAATTTTGGAGCTTAAAGTACACTGTGGCCAACAATGTTGCTAAGAATATGAGGCGATTTTTTGATCAAGAATATATTGACAGAGTGGAATGGATCGATCGACCACAACACACAGATCGATCGATCGAAGGCATATCCCGAAGTTAATTACCGAATCATACCCAAAACGAAAGAAGATCCTATTTTTTAGACATGAATACATGACAAAACAATCCAGACTCATGTCTTAGGAACTATTATGCTATTTTTTAGTTTTCCAAGCAACTCTTGAGCTTTTTAATCCCGTGTAAGGCAAATCCATACCTATATTTCAATTTGGAGAAGAATTATAAACCCTCTATCTATTTCAATTACAATTGCATCGTGTTTTCTCTTAATCTTTTGTGATTGTTCTTTGAGTATGTGTCAGTAGTTCCTTTGTTGAGTTTAGAGTTCTCATTACGGGATTTCATGATTTATTGATTTAGAATTGTTATATTAGGGATTAAGCTTATGAATCTTTGTCTATCATTGTTGTTAATGCTGAAATTAGTTTGATCACCTAGTTTTTGATGTTAGGTTGTTTAATGCACCAAAAATTTTGGTTAAATGCTTGAAAAAATGATAGATGAGCAAATTGTCTTAGACCAATAGAAATTGATGTTTAAGAAATTTGTGAACATATCAAACCTGATTAGAATGCATGTTTAAGATCAGAAAATCAACATAATTTAGTGTTTAGGATTCTAAAACAAAGGAGTTAAAACTACGGTAGTAGGTTAATTCTAAATAAGTAATTTGAGTTGAAGACGAATTTAATATCATGTTCCCTATTTAAGAGTTCTGTTTAACAATAAAATGATTTTTCTGAGAATACCCTGTGCCCAATGCTTTTCCTGATTGATTTACACCCATCAAATTTATGCCTCCTTTGTTTTTCTTTTTTACTTTGTTTGTCTGCTCTCATTTTAGTTCCATCACAACTTTCTCTTTAAGTCTTAGCTCGTAGTTGATTCATATTCACTACGTGTGGTCATTGGTCTTTGTATATCGATCATGTTTATACGATTGTGAGTTTATCTGTGCACTTTTATAAGGTGAAACCTGAGCCTATCATAAACATACACTATAAATTCACTAGTCTTCGAATAGAGCTACAAAAAATATATATGGTTTTGAAGTTTTTGATTCCAAATCTTATAAAACATAAGGAAAAACATGAAATACTAAATTATGAATTTAGAATTCGGTGGATTAAACGGTTATGCAGTAGGTAAATCTAATGGAAACATAAATAATATATGATCGATTTTTTAGAGAAACATCAGACACCATTGATGATGGGTCGAGTTTACGATTTATAAAGCATAATCCCACTTATAATCCTGCTAGAGAACGGGGTCGATTTGTAATGCTTAAGGTCTCGTCCAAGGATTTAGAGGCTTATCTAGAAGAACCTAAACAAAGGGAATGCACTAGATATCATAGTCTATGGGACGGGGTCGATTTATATGGGGACTGTCACGGGTCTCCACTAAATCTAGCAATCTACAAAGGCAAACATAATTGAAAAGCATAAATAAAAGCAAGAATTAAGCAAGAAATAAGTAAAAGTAAGAAAGGAATGAATTTGGATGCAAACAATGAAAAAGATCGGATCTTGAGATAGTAGCAATGGGTTCGGGGTCAATCTAGAGATTTAATAGACTTTGCTAAGGCTCTATTAGAGGATTGAAGCTATTCCTAGGCTAAAGATCGCTCCTTAATTGACCTACCCACTCTCATGGCGAAGATCTATTCACCTATACACATTACAAGGCTCAACTCTCGTTTGTTGCCTATCTAAACACGTATGTGATAGTGATCTATAAGCCCTTTTAGCCATTTAAAAGTTATGGAACACTACTCTCATAGGCCAAAGTGAAAAAAATAGATCTTGTTCTCTCAAGCATTTCATCGAACATTTTCTAGGCATCAATGAGCAAGCAATGAACTTTGAAGAACTAAACAAGATTTAGTAAGAATCTATACCATTATCTAGCTTAATCATCCATTACAACCCTAGATCTAACCCTAGCCTACTACATCTCAAGATCCTAGAAGGATCTACTCACTAAGAGTCATGAAAATCCAAAGACAAAGATTGAGTCCTTAAGCTCCCATGTTCTTAGAAATAGATCTAAAAGAAAGAGATGAAGAGAAGAGATCCAAATCCACTTAAAGTACTAAAAGTAGTTATGACAAGAGTGTGATAAAAAAATATCTCAAAGTATTCAAAGATAAGCAAAGATATTGGAAGCTATGTTCTTGGTTCACAAAAGAGTGTATTTATACTAAAGAGGGGAAGAGATTGTGCCCTAGAAGCAATTAAACTCGTCAATGTGAGTTGTTTTCGCTCAAAAGTGAGCTTCTATCGATCTTGAGGTCGGCAGCAGCTCATCTTGGGAAGCAGAGCTCCAACTTGAGCATTTGTCGACCCAAAGTGAGTTCCTATCGACCTCTACGTCGACAGGTGCTCATTTTGGTAGTTTGTGGCTTCTTCTTTCATCTTTTTTTGCTCCTATTGGTACCATCTTCTCCCATAGCATTTGGCTCCTCTTTTTCTTGATTCCTTAGCTCCAGATCAACCTTGAATCCATCTCTAGAGCCTCCATGAATCCACTTCAAAGTTGCACCTACAAATGCAAAGAAATTATATGCAAATGCAATATGATCCTAAACTAGACTCTAGACTCTAGACTCAAACTCATGGGTTCTAAGACTTATGTGCAATATATACAACCTAAATGTGGATGAAACTAAGACAAAATGCACCAAAATATGCAATAAAATATGTACACATCAACCCTTCTAGAACTTAAATCACTAAGATAAACTCTCTCCTATTATGTATTTTTGATAACCAATAGACTCAATTTTTTATGGTTATTGTAGATGAAAAACATGCATTGTTTCGTTCAGGATTCCATTGTTAACAAACCTATATTGATCTGATTTCGTTGCCTATATCGGTTTACTCATCAAATACTATATCAAGTGATTTAATTAAGCTATTGGAATGTAAATCTACTTAAGATTGGTAGTTAATTGATCAAGTTATCTCTCCGCATTATGTTCAAGCAAAGAGGAAGAACCAAATGATATTCCCCAATTCTATGTGATTAAATATATGGATTCATGAAACCTTTGATTTCCAACAACCTAACAAATGCCAATTTACACATGGACAAAGATAAAAAGAAATCAAAATCAATAGAAAAAATCTCAAAAAATATTAGAAAGAAGTATAGTTTTCTCAATGTCGATACAAGTGTTGAAATCTTCTTCTCTAGGGCAAAGCTGAGGTTGAAATCTCGTATGGGTTGAGGGAAGAATTGTGTATGTTTCTAAGCTATTTTCATGCTACCTTTGGTAGCTCGTTTTCACAAATGGCTAAAAATGTATTTATAGGTTCAGGATAAGGAAAGTCAGTATATATTAAGTCGTGGTTATAACTAGGTTTGTAACAGTTTAGAAGCAGAAAAGGCTCATGGAAAGAAGCAGACAACGGTTTACAAATCAGGTTCAGATCATGGTTTAATTTTGTGTAAAGAATCTAACCAGCCAATTGTTTGGGTTAAGTACAGTCTCATGGAGCATCTAAGGCACGTCAAGAGGCTGCAACGCCTTGTTTTTTAGCCAGGAGGAATGACATGTGTGCCTAGCAACAAAAACAACACAGTGTACAAAAGGACAACAACATCGAAACTAAATAAGGAGTATGGGTGTGGTTTTACACGACCACTTGATTTGAAGAAGACTAATATGAGGGTATATGGTCACATGTTTCAGAGCATTAGGTGTGCTGGACCTAGATTGTTTGCATCAGAAGCTACTGGCTTTCAGCAAAGTCCCAACAAGTATTTTTGGAATGAAAATGGGTTACAATACCATGTGTTCAAGCCAGGAGAGAATATTTTATGTTGCGGTTTAGAGGAATGCATGGGAATCAGGTCATCAACGAGTTTGATCATTCAGAAGGATTGGATTTGAGGACAAATCTTTTTAAAGGAGGAGGTAATGATGCAATTCTGACCAGCTCCTTCCGCAGAATAGACCTACCTGCATTTAAGGGGGCATATCTAATCAACCATGAGGAATTAAGGAGTAAACTTAATTTCTATGGTTTCTCAACTCATCAGAGGCCCATGTCGAACTTGAATCATCAGCATAACTAATCTGAGCTGAGAGTTATGGAGTTTACAATCTGGGTAAATCAAAATTTTCGCAGATCAGACATATACTCGCTCCAAAGGGAATAAAACAATGAATCCCTCATCCATTATTGCATTAGTGTGACCGGCGATGTGTGTTTATATGACCAACACCGGTGCTGGCTCATCCTCCAACCGGTTTGGGGCTTTAGCTGACACACGTGGTTGAGGCAGGAGGCTTGGGACACTGGTCGCGTGCCCTATGGTGGCACACACCGGTTCTGGAGCCTTCGGCGGCCGGTCGGAACGTGTTCTTTGGGTTTTCTTTGGTCGTTTCGTGTTCCAATCGGTCGTTTTGAAATCTGATTAGTCGGTTAATGTTCCAGGGTATCCTTTAAGAACATTTTTAACGGTTGATTTTCCCAAAATACTTGAACATACGGTCATTTAGACGTTCTTGAGTTCTTGAAACATCTTTTTGACCAGATTAAGAACTTGTTTAGATAATTGGTCGTTGTTACTCGGATCTTTAAGGTCATATGTTGAATTTTTAGTCTACCAACTTGATTCTTATTTTAAAATGGAACTTTTGCTTAGCCAAGCTCATTGGCTAGTCGGCAAAGACGTAATGTAAGCCAAAAATTAAAATTTGAAAAATCAAAATTATAACCGGGTTGTTTTGTTTATAATGGTCATTTAGCGTGGGCATCTTCGATGGTTTGAGTTGATTTGCTTGACGGGTACTGAAAATCTCCATGTTTCTTTTTGCTTAGAAACTTGATCCTCTGTGCAACTTTTGATTTTGACCGTTCCAAGGTCGGTTTCTCTCGGGCATATCACCTATCATATAATGTTAGTTTGTAAAAATTTATGTTCGGGGTTTGTTTACGTCTATTGGTACTGTTTAAGACTCTCCTGGATAGCTCTCAGTGCTTCAGTATGATCAAATGATGGCAATTCTCAAGCTTATTTTCTTGGTTCTTCATGATATCATCACTTTGTTCCACGAATTGTTTATTTGAATATTTAGCTTGATTGGCGGTCCATAACATCCTTCTCCAATATAAAATAAATGTTTGGAATGCTCCAAGAGATGGCTTAGACAATTTAGATTCGCTTTCTTGCCAAAATTGAAAAACTGATTTTGAGGCATTCTGCTCCTGACACTGTTCGACTGCCATTCTGTGGCACACTCCAATGTTTTGTGAGTCGTCACCCAGTCGCAGCAACTTTCAGGTTCCTTTGTTGTTGTCGTGAGTCCGAAATTTTTTTTGTTTTTCTAAAATCTTGCAAAAATAAAAACTAACAATTAGACATCTAAATAAGTCATAGAAAATTAAAAATAAAATTAAAAATTTTTTGGGTTGCCTCCAACAAAGCGCTTGTTTTGAGTCTTTAGCTTGACTCCTTTCGTTTTTTAGGCGTGATCAGTTTCCACTAAAGGTATTGTGGTTCATTTATCTTGTTGAGTCTCTAAAATTGGTGGTGTAGAGGATGATTTGAGAACAGCAAGCATGCCTCAAATTGCTTCATAAATCATAATGGCCTTCGGGAACAGCTTAAGATTATTGTAAATTTTATCATTCTTCCATCAAGACCAATGGGGATTTGGATCTTGACTTTAGCATAGGATGTTGACAACTTATAAACCTCTTCCTCTTCTTCATCCACATCCAAGAAAGTATCAGTTTATACTTCGATGGCACAAGAATCTCTCTTTGCATCCATTTTCGCCGATTTTGAAGAAATTAACGTTTTGATGGATGTAGCTTCTTTTTTTTGAGACTTGCTATGTCTTGTGGCTTCTCTAGGGTATAGAAAAACCTTCTTGTCCTCCAACATAGCTTCATTTGCTTTGGAGTTGTAGCTCACAGCAGAATAATATACTTGCTTGCTCACTCTTGCTAAGTAAATCCCTTTGTTGGGGAAATCAAAGATTGCCCCAGCAGTAGCTAAGAATTGGGAGCCAAGGATAAGTGAATTTTTCTTCTCTCCTTTAGTAAAAAAACTTGAAAGTTAGTAGGTATGAAAAATCCTCCTACTTCAAGCAGAACATCAGGCAAAAATCCATATGATGTAGATGTAGACATATCAACATACTCGATAGAGATTCGAGATGGTTGAAAGTTTGAGAGCCCTAAGTCAAGAGTCATGTTTAATGACATCATATTCACATTAGCTCCACTATCACATAAACAATCATCAATCCTAACTTTATTTATTGAGCAAGGAATGATGAACTTCCCTAGGCATTCGATCTTCTATAAAGGAATCGTCTTGAGTCTCTTCTTGTAAGCTCTCTTAGATTCGTTTGGTAAACGATCGAAAGGTGAATTTCCTTGGGAATTGAGGTCTTTCATAGGTGTATGATCAGTAGAAATGACCTCCTTAACTTCATTTAGGTTGGCGACCTTGCAGAAGGATTTCGCCAGGTTTTCCTGTTTCTTGACAGGTTCACTCGTTTGAGTGATTTGAACTTCAAGCTTCTGGGCATGAGTAAAAATGGCTTCATAATTTGTTTTAAGCTCATTATAGACGTTGTCCAGCCTCTCATTTACCTCATTGTAGTTTTGTTTCATCGCTTGAGAGATTTGCTTCAACATTGTCTCAGCTTTCTCTCCTGTAGATTCGATGCATTGGCTTGAGGATAAGTTAATGGTTGTTGCACTTGGTACATTTCTTTGTTGAATGGTTGTTGCTTAGGCTGATATGCCTTGTAATAAGCAATAGCAAATTGACAAGATGAATTCAAATCCCACTTAATTAAATAAAGATTTGAATTGTTTGTTATTTAGACTACAATGTTGATTAGCTCTAAAAACATCAATGATTCACAAAATACATGAAAAACAATAAGTTAAAGAATGGACCCTAGTTGAAATGCCTAGTTCGGGTTCACTTAGTGATCCGAGCATGAATAACCTCCGCGAACTTAGTTAGTAAGGAATATGATGTTTAAAAAATAATTGTTGGAGGAGGAATAAATTGTATACAAGTAGGGCATTTTGGTTGGGATGAACCAGAGAGAGTTAGGTCTCCAAAAAAGTTTTTTGAATACATCTTGTTTCAAAGAATTCACAGCAACAAAAAGGAGTTATACATCAAAAGGATGCAAGTTGCTTTTTAGCCAAGAATCATCAAAAATAGTCAAACCCCAAAACATTGCAAGAAACAATTTTGATGCAGTAAATTTAAAAGAATGTAGACAACTTGTATGTGGCATGACCAGACCGAAACTTGGAAGAGTGATTCATGGTATTATGGAATTGGAAATAAACGGTGGAGATCAGATTCCAATGGTAATTTTGTGATTTATCTAAGTGTTTTCAAACTGCTTTAGTATTGTGGATAACAGGAGTTTCAGCTTTACTAACTTTATAATAATAGATGTTTGGATAATCTAAATATTTTAGCTTACATTGAAATTTTGTTAAAATATTCGGGAGTCATAGAGGTAGTTCTGATGTAGGTCCAAATCTTTATTAGTGAAGCACTCGCAAGGAGCCTATGAACCCACTTTCTTTTCTTTGGGCACCTTGGAGCGGTTACGGGCCAAAACAAATTGTCTGCATCACGCGAAGGTAGTACATTTTCCGCAAGATATTCCACATTGTAGCTTTAAAACATTTTTTGCTATTCGTAGTTCGCCTATCCATTGAATTGTATGCGTGCTTGAGGCCAGACACAAGCATTTATCTTATGTGGGGAGCTCAGTGAAACAAGACACAACTTGGTCTTTGCTTACCCTTATTCTTTCATCATTTGGTCGACAATCAGCAGACCTCTTTTTCAAACACCGCACATTGTGGATTTGTATTGTACCTTATGGTACTCATCTTGCGTAAGGTCGACAAACTTGTATGCAATATTCTACGACATACTTTTTAGGTGACTATCAAAAGAGTTTGACGTGAACGAAATAACCTCATCTACCACTAACATTTCTTAACTATCCACAGTACAATTCAGAACAAATTGCTAACATTGTCATACTATGACTCGCCTCATCTCAGTGGCCTCATACAAAGATAATTTCAAGGCGTTAGTTATTTTGGTTTTATTTTCTCATTTTGATATTTTGATAGATTTTCTTCTTTTCTTTGTAAATATTTTCACTCATTTATTGAATAAGGTTTATATTAGAAAATAATAAAATAAAAAATATATAAAATACAACCCCGTGTGTAGCTCATCTAATATATGTATAGATGACAAATGTAAACTGTTAAGAAAATTCCATTTCCTATTTTTTAAGTGATAATATTATTTTAGAAGATCATCCATTAACAGAAAATGATATCTCAAACTGTAAAATATTTCAAAGTGATAATATTCTCATTCTCTTGTTTCAAATAATTATTCTTTTTAATATCTCATATTCTCATTCTCATTTTATTTTTTAGTTTTAGAATTGAAAGTAGGTATAGAAAATTTATAGAGAATTAAAAGAGTAAACTACCTTAATAGATACTTTTCACGGTATCAATTAACCAAATAGATAATTTTCTATACTTGAATACTTTTTATGTACTTTTTTACTATTGAAAAAATAAACCCTATTATACCTCTCACACGTTCTCTCTCTTCTTTAATTCCATCGTTCTCTCACACGTTCTCACTTTATCCATATAAACATTTTTATTATATAAATTTTATTACAATTATCTAGTTGATGTATTTTGTTACATATCCATTAAACTTGTCTAATAATATTAACTACTCATACAAAAGTTAACCACAAAACAATATTTATTCAAATATGTATCAATAAAACCATATTCATTATCAAAATCGTCCACAAAATCATGTCCATTGATTCATCATCTCATTGGACGATAAAACCCTGAACCAAAATGAATAGCATATAAAGCAATGTCAATCATGATCGGAATGAAATAGTAACCATGTTCATTATACAAAACATATTGCAACTATCTATTTAGTGTGTTGTTATGTGTCCACTAAAACTTGTCATGTACAATTTATTCATAGAAAATTTAATCACATAACAACATTTATTCAAATATGTATCCACGAAAACCATATTTCATTAATTAGTTTGTCCACAAAATCATGTCCACTGATACATCATCGCATTGCACGAGGAAAACTTGGACAAAAATGTTCTCTGAAACTTGTCCATTATAATTTATTCATATAATACACAAAAACATTTATTCAAATATGTATCCATGAAACTATGTCCATTACAAATTTAAACGCGAAATCATGACTATTAATACATCATCACAACCAAAACTAAAATCAAATCTAGCCTTCTACTTAAATGTCATTTAGATCTTAATCCAGAACTTGTTAAATATTAATAAAGTAGAAGAAACCACCATTAAATTTAATCAACATGAGAAGAAAAATCGAAGATTATTTTATTTGAAAAGAATAAACAAAAACCAACGAGGAGCATAAGAGATGGAGAAATAAATTCACACATGGTATTGATAACCAACTTAAAAAAAAACTAAAATCAGATCTACTCCTCTTCCTAAAATAATCCAGAAAAAACATAATTAGAATGAATTATGCTTGAAAATATTTGTTGTTGCATTTGATTTTTTTTTAAAGAAAATCAAAGAAGATAATAGAAATGGAAAGAGAGAAGAGGAAAAAGAATTAAAAGCTGGAAAGACAAAAAAAGAAAAAATAAAAGCCAAAAAAAGAAATTGAACGAGAATATGAGAGATAAGTAGAAAGTAGAAGCAAAATGACAAAAAATAAGAAAAGAAAGAGAAAAAGATAAAAAGGACATTTGAACATAAAAAAATATGTGGATAAAAAAAAATATGTATTTTGGATATTATAAGGAAATATTTACCAAGGAAAGATACATTTCAAGTTTCTCATTACACAATAGAGTATTTTTTGGACAAGGAGCACTTTTTGGTTTGAGATTACCATAGTACCCTTGCACAACTAAAAGAATATTAAAAAATTATATATTCATTTATCGTCATATTTTATTAATGATTTATTATATAATTGTTAGCATATACATGTTTATGACGAATCATAATCATTACAATTCATGTGTATAAGTCCATACGTAAGAGACTCACACAAAACGTTATGCATTTTCTTGAAATTTTTGTGAAAATATCCATATGGATGTATTCATGTAGGTTCATAATTAAAAACACATAAAATATAAATTTCTAAATAAATTAGTATGTGAAATGATACTAATGGTTGTTTAAAATTCGATTGTTATCTAAAATTACAATAAATTATAATAAAAAAATTATTGTGAATATTAATCTAAAAATTTTCAAGTCAAAGTTAAACTCTCTTATCTAAAGTGAAAATTATTGTTCATATCTCCAAATAGACATAGAAATATGAATTTGTCCATACAAAATTTTTGTCCACAAAAACACTGTTCACATGCGTTTCAGTTTCAAGAAAGGGTAAATGGTCAAATTTTTCTTAAAAATAGAGAAAAGTACCCTGTATCAAAAAAGTGTCTTTTTTTTGTCCATGGAAAGTAAAAAAAATGATCTTTCATGCAAATCACTCTATTATAAAATACAAAAGTATCTATAATGGTAATTAATTCTAATTAAAAGTTAAAGGAAAATATGAATATGACGTAACGTGTCAGACGAGATAAGTCAGTGAATTACTCGTTCCGACCGGCGACATCCAGTAACCGGTCATCTTTCCCATTCTCTCTCACACTTAAAAGAAGGGAACGAATCAAAAATGAGTTTTATGTGTGTTTAGCTGTCGCATTCTCTCCTAGGGTTTGGTGTAATTTTTCCAATTGATAATGGCGATGGAAGAAGAAAGAGGAGAGGAAGTGGTTTCTCTTGAAACTCTTTGTAAGAAAATGGATGATTTTGCAAAAGCAAGAGATTGAGAAAAGTTTCATAGCCCAAGGAATCTCCTCCTTGCCATGGTAAACTTTGTCACTTAAATCTACTTCGATCCATCTGTATAATCTCGAACTTATTCTTTTGTCTCTCCTTGATTACGATCCATGAAAAGTTGAAATGGGTCTCCTTGTCTTTAGTTAATGGTTCAAAATTTGGCTTCTTTGCTATAATTTTTTTTTCAATTCGATTGTTTGTTTACAAAAAACTTTTTGATTCTTTTATATATACAATTGATTCAATAAGAGAATTGAAAAAATTGCAGATGGGTGAAGTAGGAGAGCTATCAGAGATATTCCAATGGAAAGGAGAAGTGGCAAGAGGACTTCCAGATTGGAAAGAAGAAGAGAAAGTGCATCTTGGTGAAGAGTTATCAGATGTGTTATTGTATTTGGTGAGGCTTTCTGATGCGTGTGGGGTCAATTTAGGGAAAGCGGCTCTGCGCAAGCTCGAGCTCAATGCCATTAAGTACCCAGCCATCAAAAAGGTTGATCATTGTGTTGGTGATGACGGTGAACGATCAACTAACAATATTAAGCTGAAAGAAGAAAACTAATCTCTCTATATTTACCTTGTTCTTTTGTGACTTGTCTCTTGCTTGTCCAACTTTTGCAACTAGATTTAATTGGTCTCTGTATTTGCTTTCAATAAGAGTTCACCTTTTTAGTAGCATGAATTCTTGGATTACATACATGAACACTTGCACTTGCACGTAATGTGAGCATGTCTACACTACCTATACCATCCCCTCTAAACCCTTATCTAAATGCTGTTTGTACATTTTTGATGAATGTTACAAGGTTTGGTTCCTTTGCTTTACACGTTTCTTGGTGCAAATTGCTCATTATTCAGCGGTATGGCCATTGGTTTACAGTGAGAGTCGAGAGGCAGCAAATGCATCTCGGATGAAGATATTATATTAAGGACGGGATCTTTGAAAACCTATATCCCACAATAAATGGAACCGTGTGGAATGTAAGAAACAGAAAAATCAACCCAAGACCTTCTGCTAACAGAATCTGACTTCGATTTATTGATAACGGTTTCCAATGAAATGCATACCAATGCAACAAACGGGCTTTCAATGAGAAGAATGCTCATGGCTACATCTGCTCTGCACACAGAATACGTGAGTTCTAAACCAGCGTAGATGGTCCTCGCCATCCCAAAGGCATTAGCAACTAGACCTCGGACGACCGGAACATATAGCAACACTAGTCTGCAATGAATGAAATGTTCATAAGACTTTTAGGAATATGCTTATCTGAGCTTATATGAGAATGATTAGTTGCTTTTAATAGGGTTAGACAATCAGATATTGATCTGATTCGGGTCATGTCTATTCGAGTTTCAGATTTGGATTTTCAGGGTGAGCCTCACAAACAAGATTTGGATCTTCTTATATGTCGGATTGGATTCATTTCGGCATTTTCTTCAGGTTCGATTCAGAGTAGATTCCAATAAAAAAATTCAAAATATTAAACGCCACAAGGAATCTTGGGTACACAAACAAATTGTGAGCTTTGGGTGTTGGGGGGAAACAAATCCTCCAGGCTCAACGTCTTAAAAACCCTGCCTGGACAACTAAAGAGCACCGTAAAGGCAAACCTTATCAAAGTGAGGATAAAACCTAGACATGCAACTAAGGGGTAGCGCTATCAACGAGAAAAGAAACATTGCTTAATCACCCGACTATTTATAAAAGAGACAAGCGAGGATATAGGAAAATATTTCTTATATCCGAGATTCTCAACTACTCTACAAATCTACAAGATATCTATGAGATATTTACGGATCTACATGGACAATCAACTATAAATAAGGAAACCTAAACCCTAATATCGATATTTGCAGGAAAGTGATTTCGACAATCGAGTAAGGCAAAGCGGCTACATTAGAAACTAGAGCTCTTTCTTTATTTTGTTGTACTCCTTACCTTACACAACATATTCAATAAAGAAACACTTCATCCTTTACTCTTTTTACTTTGATTCTTGCTTTCCGTAGTAAAACAACGATCCTACCTTAAAATCAAGCGATCAATCACTACGATCATAACGCCGCCAAAGATCGGGAAATTTATCTCGTGACATATGGAAGGGAAGAAGACGCCCCTGTCGATCGTGTGGTCATCGGAGAAGTGGAGGCCATAGGAACCCATATGGAAGAGTACTCACGGAAACTAGCTGAGCTTACTAAGTAAATTAACCAAGTGGAGACCGACAACTAGTTCTGAGAGAGGAGAACTCGCCCTTTCCACATAGAGGGGCATGGCAAACGAAAGGAACCCAAGATTTCAAGTTTTTGTTGGTTAAATGCAACCTCTTCCATACGCCAATTGCAGGAGATGGCCTAAGTGTCGAAACTCTCCCCCAGTCGCGTAGCCACTCCATGATATAAATCCCACAATAATTTAACATTTCAGGGAAGTCATTTCCCAAGAGGATAACCTCGGGTAGGACAACGCCCGCAAAAAAACTAAGCACGGTGCAACTCGACGAGACGTTCTCTAAACGCCTAGATGAGCTGCGTCAACTGATCGAGCGACTCCCCGGAGTAGCCCACCTTCCAAAAGTGCGCTTGGAATTCTTATATTGATACCCCTTTCTCGGATGATATTTCCTTGAATGAGATACCCCGGAAGTTCGCCTTCCCTTCGATGAAGATGTATGATGGAATGAGCGATCCAATCAACCACGTAGCCTAACACAAGCAACGGATGTTCACTTTTCCTGTCAAGAGGAATACAGGGAAGTAATGATATGTAAGGTATTCAGGTTGAGCCTACCTAGACCAGCACTCCAATGCTTCATCAACCTGCCTTAAGGAGACTCACTAATCTTTTTGTAGAGCAATCTTAAGGAATCGAGTCTAGGTGAAGATGCCTGAAAAAATATTCAAAATCCTTCAACACTGTTATGAACCTCAACGTTGCTATGTTGCTCGTTTCAACTAAGAGAAGATTTCCATTCCCGGGTGCAGTTTCACCACGACGATATCTGCTTTCAAAAGGGGGTTACTCCCATATGGAGATCCATATAAGGATCTGACCAAGTACTAATGCCAAACCATGAAGGATGTGTTGTTAAGAGCCTGGGCACATATTAAGTGGGAAGAAGACCTTACCCGCCGAGTCTTAGGATTGACCTGCCAAGTAATCATCCTGTAAAAGAAATACTAGGGAACTAACAACCTGCCAAGGAATCATCCAGTAAAGGAAATACTAGAGAACTACCAACCCTCGAGTATAGTTGTGACCACTTGGCCATTTACCTCCAACCTCTCTCTCGAAGGTGCTAAATTAGTAACTGTGTTGAGGCAAATGGGCACTAAACTCAAATGACCACTAAAGATGAGGGAGTCTGATTCTTAGAGGAATCCCGCGAGATGGTGTGAATTTTATTAGGATCATGGACATCGCAATGAAGATTGCGTCGTGCTGCGCATTGAGGTTAACGAGCTGCTGAAGAAAGGCCACTTGAAGAAATTCCTGTCCGAAAAGGCAAAGGATCAAATGATAATCCTACGCTGACGACCAAATGATAATCCATGTACTTTCTTGGGGCTAGGAAGTGAGCGGAGTGACCCATGCTGCGGCATTGATGTGTTCATAATTTAACAAATTTTTAGCATCATTTAGTATGTGTTTT
>OVAN01000617.1:0-54443 GCA_900406275.1 Anastatica hierochuntica
ATATCAACAATTCATGAATCCCTATGTGAGAATCCCTAAACCCAACAAACAAACTTCTCACTCATGAAAATAGCAAAAACACAGATCAATTTCAAGAGAGACATGATTGTATTATGCATAAAAAAGAGTAAAAAGGTTCCGAAAACTTCTCGAATCGAAGAACTGAGATGCTTCTTCTCCTTGGGTTACAAATCTCTCAAAGCTCTCTAAAACTCTCTAAAAATGCATAGAGATACAGGGAAAACGAGTTTAGGTCTTTTGATAGCAATCTGGTTTGAAATAAGTTCGGTATGGTTCTTCGTAAAATCGGTCCGCAATTCTGGACAGGGATCTGTCGATCCGGGGACAAGGATCGGTCGATCCTTGTCTAGATTCCTGGGTATTTGGGACGGGGATATGTCGATCCATGTCTGGATCGGTCAATCTTTGTCCAAAATTCTGAGTATTTTCCAGCTTTGCACGAACACTTCCTTCGACTTTTGAAATCCATCCAAAATGCATTCTTTTCGCACGTTCAAGCTCGAATCCTGTAAAAACAAAAAAGAACACAAATCCACGCCAAAACAATATGAATACATACTAAAAACCTTAGACCTCGTGTGAAAACCGTAGTAAAAACCTACTAAAATACTGACACATCACCTAACACGCAATGTTCACATAATGCTAGCTCCTTAATATCATTCCTATTGATTAATCCTTTCCAGTCAAGATCCTGAGACTATTTACACTCATATGACCAAGTCTGCTATGTCACAAAGATGTTTTCTCAATCTTCTTCTCTGCATTACATATTTCAGACAAAATCGTTTCTCCTTCAAGTATGTCGCAAAGTGCAGTCTTGTGGTTCTTGTAATGTCTAACCTTTCCACCTCCACCCTCATGCTCATACCAAGCTTTTCTAGGAATCTTGTGGCGATAAGGTTCCTTCTCAGATTCGATACATACCTAACATTCTGCAACATCTTTATTGATCATCCATGTTTGTTGACTCTGATAGTTCCTTGTCCTTGTGACTTTATCAAGTGATCATCACCCAACAAGATCGTTTTACCGTCATTCTCTTACAAATCGACAAACTAGTCCCTCCGAAAAGTCATGTGGAATGTACAACCCAAATCTAATACCCATTCATCCTTAGTATTGTGATCGTCCATGCTTAATGCCTATGACAATACCATCTTTTCAGTAATGACTTCTGCTTCTCCTTGACCTTCATTTTCATACTTCTTCTTCCCTGCATAGCAGGTTTTTTTTCATATGTCTTTCTTTTGTGCAAAACCAACAAGTGACTCTAGATCTCGAACTTGACCTGCTTTAGTTCTTTCCACTAAAGTCTTTGTTTCCTTTAGAAATGTGTAAAGACTAGCTGCATGAATTTTATAATCCATTCTAGCCTCCAATATCTCTCTCTCTTTGGACCTTGTAGCTGATATTACTTCCTCCGGAGTTAGTGAATCTCTTCCATACTCTAGAGTATGCTTAAATTGATCAAAATTTATTGATAAATATGTCAAGAACAAAACAACATGCACTTCATCAGAAACCTTCACATCAAGGCTATCAAGTTCTGCCACAATCTTCGAAAAATCATCGACATTCTCATCCATACTTCTTGTATCGGCCATCTTAAAGTTATAGAACTTAAGTTGCATATGAATCATGTTTGGAAGATTGCTCTCCATATACAGCCAATTCAAAGTGGACCATATCTCAGCTATTGTAACACATTTATAAATCTTTTTCAACACATGATCTCCAACATTTGTTATGATCAAGGCCATACCTTTTTCAGACTTCTTAATTTTCACATGATCCAGAACTACTTTGGTCAAAGGCTTAGATGAAAGTGTTTCATCTCCTTCCACTAGTTGCTTCTCTTCACTTCTTGTAAGTGGATTCACCATCTACAACATATCATCAATTATCACATGCTTCAGACCAAAGATACCAAAGTGTGCCATCATTCTTATTTTCCACAAAGAGGAATCCCTTGAAGCATCAAGTATGTCTACATCAACCCAAGCATTTGCTAACAGATCCTTCACCATGTTTTCTTAGCCAAAGATATCAACTATCTTATGTAAAAGTTCATATTTTTTTCAAAGGTGTCAACTTCCCTTGCAAAACTTCAAATCTTTATCAAAACTTGCAACTTTTTCCTGCAGAACCTCAGATCTTTAACAAAGCTTAAAGCTTTTGGGTAAACCTCAAAACCTTTTCACTTATCTTCACAAAATCTTGAACCTTTTTTAGTAAAGCTCAATCCCTTTTTTAGTATCTACACTAAAGCTTGAATCTTTTTTAGTTTTTGCAACAGAGATTTAAGTTTCTAGTATAAAAATTGAACTTTTTTGCAGTTTCTTCAACAAAACTCAAAGCTTCCTCTGTTTTCCTTCAAAGCTTCAATTTTTTTTCAAGAACCCGTAAGCTCCAATACCAATTACTGTAAAACCCAGCAAAACACTCTCACTTCTCTCTATTTGTTGTCTCTCGTTTGTTTAAAGAAAGGCAAAAACAGAGAAAAGAAAACACACAGAAACTATTTACCCGGTTCAAGCTATCGGTGTGATAGGGTCTACGTCCGGGGCCATATTCAATCTTGGCGTTATATAGATCAGAGATGAGTTTAGTACAACTCAAAACTTGAGCTACAATGAGAACCAACAATGAATGCTCTCAAACAACACTCTTAACATGAAGAAGATGATGGAACCATATATATTTACTAAGGGCTTTCGTAAGAACCTTCTGTCGCGATCAAAGGCTTTACTTATGTCCTATTATGTTCCAAAATGCACAACTTTAGTTTTACATAGCCAAACTTCATTTTTTAGACTTACCAGACTTCACATTTCAAAGCTGCCAGACTTCACCTACAACAAAGCTAGATTTCACTTTTTAAAGCCAGACTTCACCTTTCAACATTATTAACTTTCTCCAATCTTAGTTCAATCATCAAATCAATGTTCAAACATGAAAATTGAATCATTTCCACCAATAATGCCAACAAAATCCACCGTGGTTCCATTTTCATCTCATCTCATCTCAATACAACACACTTACTTCTAGCTTCATCATTTAGTGAATCAATCTTAGAAGGTCTAAGGCAAATTCAAACTTCTTCACCAGAACATTCTTGGTTAGAATATTCTAGGATACCTTAAAGTATGAATTTTACAAACTTAAATCTTACCTTCATCGGTTACATCCTTGATGAACCAAATATACATAATTAAATTTTTAATAATAAGTGTTACAGTAATAAGTTTTTTTATATCTAAGAGGTTCGCGCAACCCCTCCCAACATAGTCCGAATCTGTAATCTCCTCTTTTACTAGATGGACTTTTACCATTGAGTCAACACTTCGTTGGTTAACCACTATGTGAAATTTACTTGGTTTTGAAAGAAAATATTCATTTTATAAAGAAAGAGCATACCTGCAATCACATAGATGTTCATGTCTCGATACCTCTCAACAAACAGATCAAGAGTGTCTTTAAAAGCTTTAGGATCCGACAACGGTGTCGTTATGTCTTGGAACACTATTCCTACAATTCCACATTGTTATTATGAATACTAATATGAATATTCAATCATTTGAAAAGACCATAGTTGCATTTTGGTATATAGTGTAGGAAACATTTGATTGCGATGAGTCTTATGATGAGTAATGACCATAATGTTACATTTTTCTCAGCAACCAATACAAAGAACTTGAAAAATATTCTAAGAAGTTGCATGAGTTATATGTACATACCAACAAGAATTAAACTAAATTCACCCATAAAACTCATAAGAAAAGGTGAAGAAAGGCAAAGAACTTCAAAGAGGGATGAACATAAATTTTGTGTAAAAAATAGAACCATTACGTAATGAAAAAAGCGACCTTTCTTGGGAAAATCTGGAACGACACGGATCTTAATTTTGATATCGTTGATACGAGGATTCTTGACTTCATTCTGAGACATTTTTAACAAACTCAAAGAACCCAAAAGAAAATGTTTGAAAGTTAAGTGGAATCAAATAGAAATTTGTTATGCTTTGGTCTTTCTCTTTTGGAGGGGAGTGAAGAGTGTGAGAGAGTATTAGATACAAGCCCAATAAGTGTTTACAAGACTTTCAAACCCAATCAAGTATCAACAAAATCATGTGTTTCGGGTTCTTTGAATTTTAGTATAAATACCCTTATTATGAGATTGTTGATGTTAACCTTGAGAGTTGTCCAAAAAAACTCTTCTCCTTTCTTTATATGAGATTAATCTAAGAACATTTTGATCTTGATTACAACTTAATTTTTACCTTTCTCTTTTATATTTATTGTTCATAAATAAAGCTCTTCATGAGCAATTTCATATGAATCTAGTTTTTATCTCACTTACACAGTGAAGACCTCGTTACTTTTAAGGGGATATATTAGAACTAGAACTTGAGAAGATTTGGTGGATTTTAGGTTTTGATGAGAAGAGTTTTAGGGAAGTGACGTTTATTTGTTGGGATTCTAGGGAAATCTTCTGTAATAAATTATTGAGTTTAGGTAGAGTTTATGTCATTTTGAGTAATTTGAAGTGAATCCTTAATTATTGAATCTCTCTTTACTTTGATGGCAAACTAACATTATTTTTAATTTGTTAATTCTTTTTTTTTTGCAATGTACGACAAGACAAAAAAATTCCAAGACGTATTTATGTCAGCCATCAGATATCATATAGTAAATTGTTTGAAGAAACCGTTGATAAAAAAAATAAAAATTGGTTGAAGAAACCAAAACGAAATCTAACAACAAGAAACAACCAATTTTACTAGAACTTTTAATTAATCATGATCTTATATGCATAGCATTTGTCCACATCGTTGCGGCTATATTTTCTCTTTAATTACTAGCATTCGCTCTTTGTTGTTCTTAAGTACCGTAGGGAGCTTCATCATCAATATTTTCATCACCACCTCTTACTTCAACATCACTTTGTTCAACTACTGAACGACATTCTTTACAAAGATAATTATGTAAAACTACACATGCAAGTACTAACTCTGCTTGCATCTTGTATGGAAAGAGAGATGCATGTTTGAAGATGATTTGAAGATGCTGATGATCCTCTCTATTACATTACACAAGCTAAAATGACAATGACTGAACAAGCAGCTAAAATATTTTGAGATAATTTTTCTTTTTTGGTTAAGATAACTAGCCGTTTCTTACCCATTTATCATCGCAAGAATATGCGTTCCATCGATAACCCCCACACAATCCTAAAAATATAGAATGTACATGTTTAAAATTTGTTACACTTAAAAAGTAGATAAAAACAACATGTACCTTAAAATAAGGATATAACCGTGTGCTTTTTTTAAAATCTTTGTAGGCACGTTAGATTCAGGTTTAGCCATGTAGCTAGGAGCTAGTGCGATTAACACATTGAGAATTGTGTTAAAACTTGTACTTATTGAGTACCACGACTTCTTGAATCTATCTTGAGCTTGGATATACCTAGAATTTTGACCAACAATAAACAAAAAAGTGGCAATCATTTCCTTGACAAAAATATTTATCGTGTCTTTTAATCCCATATTTACTTTGATTATAGTAAATAGCTTTAAAAACCCATATTGATACATATGATATAGATGTGGGGAATGATCAGGATCCCAAGCCAACACATTTTGTATGTATTCATGGCCAAGTTTTGTAATTGGTCTTCTAATTTGGCGTTCAATTCATGGAACGTTGATTTGTACGTTTGTAATAGCTGACAAAAGCAATAGTAGAATATCAACATCCATCTTGAAATTTTTCTTTCTTTTTCTTTTTCTTCTATCTCGCATCTCTTCATTTTCAAAGTTAATATGATTCACTATTAAATTCTACACCAAAAAATATTGATTAAGAAGGTCATGATAAAATAAAAATAAAAATTTGAGAATTGAATCATAAATCCTCGATAACAGTGACATAACTAATCATAATTAGCACAAAATAGTAAAAATGAAAAGAAAAATTGACATGAAAGTATCTTACGATAAATGGTTGAGGTGAAACTTGAAGATAAAAAGAAAAGTATAACAAAAAAATAAACTACAGGAAAATCATATAGACTCATCTTATTTTGCTCGTCGTTACTTGCTTTAACCACCGCATGTGGAGTAATAAAGACGTGTTTTTTTTTGTTAGTTATACAAGCTAATACACCGTTGTTTGAAAATACATATTGATCGCTTACTGATGCAGAAGCTAATAATCAATTGTCTATACACGTACTCGCACAATTTTTGGTTGGTTTGAGTTGTTTTTGAAGTGTGAATATAATAGTGGTTTATTTGATGAAAAAGCATGGCATGTTATTCTCTAAAAATAATGGAGCTCGTGAGAAGAAAACTATACCATAAACTCTCTAGAGATTCTTAATAAGAAAATTCATGAGCTCCACGATGTGCAGAATTCTTATTTATTTCATGCTTTAAGAACATTTTTTCTTGTGAAAAATTTGATGGTGATGAGCAGCTCATTGCCATGTCCATTAGTCAAACTCAAACTCAAACCAAAACAGAAACCATAGAAATTCATCAAAAACAATAAGAAAAGCTTAAACATAAGAGAAAATTTCCAAAAAAAAGAACCATCTTCACGATTTTAATCCATGCTTATGCATTTAATTCACAAGCTTGTTTTACGAAGGTTCCGTTTAATCCATCCACAACGGTCCGCCACAGATATTTTCACAATTCCATATTTTATGCCTAAGTTGTGAACAAAAGTCATCGCCTCATAACACAAATCTTCGTCCAATTCAGGACGAAGATTTGGCTACTGATTTGAGAAACTTTATTTAGTTCATCACTATCCTTATTTGAGTTGTATGCATCCGTTCTTGCTTTCTTTCTATGAGAAAGTTTTTTTCCTATGCTTTTTTCTGATGAAGGAAATACTACCCGCTTTGATGTTTGTTAATATAATATACCTTCTGCATCATCCATCATTTGGACCAAACTTCTTCTATAATCGTCCCCCTCCGTTTCTCCACCATGATGAATGTGTGTACCAAGTGCATCGCCTAATCAAATTGCATTTTGTCAGATAGAAATATTTTGTCTAAATATTGTTCTTAAGTCCTCGAAATCTTCAAATGAATCATCATGCATATGTTTATTGTTTATTTTATGGATGAACCTATTAGAAAAGATTAAATAAATCATTAGAATAAAGTTCATACACAAACGCACACTATTATATTAAAAAAAATTGGTACATTTTTTACCTTCAAATAGTCATTCCCTACGTCATCATTTGCAGTGAAGATAAGCATGTCTTACAAGGAAACCGTTATTCCCCTCTTACGTTGGATTTTTAATAAAAAAATCCAAAAATACTTGAGAAACCTTACGTGTGACCCCCCCCCCCTTAATGTTGATATGTTTACACGAAATCATAGGTTGGAGTAACAAACATACCAGTAGCGAGTCTCCACAACTCGTTCTTAGAGGAAGTCTCCAGCTTTTTCATAGAGGTAAAGACCTTTGAAAGAGGAATTTATGGTCGACCTATCAACTATGATTCGAAATAAACATTCGTCTTAAGAAGATAACTCACAATAGCTCATATAAAAAAAAGTATGTAATACATTCATATGAGATGATAAGAGATGATAAAGGATTCAAAAAAGTGAATGTCTCCATCAACAACTTCAACCAATCTAGATAAGATCACGAATAGGTACTATTTTCCCTCGACATCAAACACTACTCAAAACCTGGAGATGTCAAGCAATTCCTGGACTTTAAAACCTCAACACGCTTTACTGTGTCCTAACCGTTAAACCCATCTTTACCATCAAACTCTAAAACACCTTTCCAGAATTCAACAGGATAAATATCTTGATCCCATTTTTGTTTCAACCTGATACAATACAATGATTCACATTTTTTGTTTTTTTTTTAAATCATTTTCATCTCTAAATATTGAGGATTCTCGAATTATTGTAGAATACGTGGAATTTGGGAAACTCGAACTCCATGAAGGATCTGAAAGATCAGGTTTTGGAGTTTGTGGACGTTGTGTTTTTGATAAAAGGATCCAAAACCCAAAAGTCATCGCCATTAATAGTAATTGGAGCTACTCTACTGTACAAAACCAACTTCGTACCCTACAGAACAAAAAAAACTATAGTTGGTGAAATCGGATTAGAAGAAGAAAAGAAAATCGAAATCTCACAAGATAATCACTGAATCACTAGAAACCTAGAGATACATTACACCACCACAAAGAGAAGCATAAGCATACCTTGAATATGAGATGGAAATTGGGGGACGAAGAACCGGGAAGGAAAGAAGATTTTAGGGCAATCTTGAGTTCATGAATCATATTTTCTGAGGATAATTGGACGGTGTTCGATTAACTGGAAAGAATACGTACATGTTTCGCAGCGATGTCGAGGAGAGATCCAAGCTCCACAAGCTCCTTAACAACCGCGGAAAGATCCAAGATTACTTGACCGGAGCAAATTCTATGAACAAATGGTAATGTGTTATTTTTCAGAGAAGAAGATAAGCTTATTTTTCCAGAAAAGAAGATAATGCTAAAATATGTTGAGGAAGAAGATGAAAGTGCAAATATGAAAAAATGAGATACTACGAAAAAAGACAAAAAGAAAATAGTGTTGATGATTTTTTTTAACGAGTGTCTATATTAATTCTCCAAATTCCACAAGTTAGAGGTGTGACTCAATTCCTTCAAATTTCAAGTAGAAACACGTAGAAAATCTCTTAAACTCCTATTCATATTTTTTTAACAAAAACCATGTAAGTTTTGAATACCAATGGATTTGATAAAACTTTTATAAATTATTGATTCAATAACAGAAGATTGTAAATAATTTGAAGTGATTTTATATAAACTTCAGTTTCAATAACACAATTTAAGAAGAAATCTACAAATCATTAGTTGAATAACAATAAATTTTACAAAAACTCCAAAATGTTCTCAAATTCTAGTCCCAAAAGCCTGCCCCCACCCGCCCCATATTTTATTTCATTTCCAAATTTTTTTAATGTAAAAAATTGTTTTATATAAACACTCATTTCCAAGTTTAAAAATCGTTAATATATTTAGCTCATTCCATTTCAAGAGCTTTAATATGCATTTTTCTTTTATTTTCCATTCTAACTTTTCAAATTTTTTTTTTCAACATAGAATAAATTTAATATACATCGGCTAGAAATTTAAAATATTTGCTAATGTAAATTTTTCAAAATATATTGGTTGTCAACTTAAAATAAATAAATTAAGGACCACATAAGCCTAACTACAATACTCAATACAAAAAATATTCAACACAATCGAAAGTGGGATATAGAGAAGCAAATCTATAATGATAAAATTCTTTTGATACTTAAATTTTTGTTTAATCAAATACTTTATTTAAAAATCAACTAATCAATTTATAAATAATGAAAAACAATGCGATATCTCAGTTCTGGTGGAGTTCCTATAGAAGTAACCGCGGTTTCCATTGGCATGCTTGGAAAAATTATGTCTTTTCAAAGATGAGGGTCGTCTAGGTTACAAAGAATTAGAGAATTTTAACACATCTTTATTATCAAAACAATTATGAAGACTTTATCAGTTTTTGAACTCCTTATTAACTCGGGTACTTAAAGGACGATATTACCATAAGATACATCCTCTCTGGGCAAGGATACCTTATTCACCATAACCAAGATGGCCTAATATGACATTTTACAAAATTATGAAAATCTACAGTTAAATCAGGATATAAACTATTACGCGCTCCCAAAATGTATCGGATTTATAATATGAGTTGGGGCTCAAGTATGGAAGCCTTAAAGGCCCAGAGTATGGAAGCAATAATGCCAGCTGAAGATTCAACACTTAATGTGGTAGATATTAACGGGTTCTTCGGCAGTAACTACAAATCTGGTACGTTAAAGAGTACGCTGTGACACTCTATATAAACGTTGTGGATCTTAGGAGGAGAGGAAAATTCATGTATTCTTTGAATGTTCATTGGCTTCACATGTGTGGCAATTATCAACAAAATTGAACGGGGACAAAGACTCTTCCCTTGCGGATCGATTTATATTGATATGGAAAATCTGTTATAGAGGGATCGCTCGGGCTGGATAGATGACATATCATATATGTTGCCTTGGACCTTATGATTCATATGGAAGCAACGAATAAAAAAGTATTTGAAGGAATTCAAATGGATCCAGCAGAAATATTAAAAAATGTTGAGAGTGAATCTGAGTTGGGAGCATGCCCAAATATGTCAAAATGAATTGACTAGTGTGACGAAGGAACTAAGTGGGGTAACTACGAATATTATATGTCGAATGGATGGTGCGTGGAAAGAACACGAGTCTTTATCAGAATTATGATGGATATGCTTACAATAAAAGAAAATACAGGATTTGCGAGGAAGGATTTCCTTGCAGTTTCCACGCAAATCGTGTTTTGCAAAGAAAACTTTCCCGTCGCTATACATTAGTCGCAAACCATTATTCCTCTGCTTCCTCGCAAAATTGCGAGGAAAATTTTTTGTCGCTAATTCCTCGCAAATTTGCGAAAAAACATCAATTAATTTTTTTGCGAGTTAAAGAACATACGCAAAATTTGCGAGGAACTTGTGAGAGATCCTCGCAAATATTTTGCTAGGAATTTACGAGGATCCCTCGCAATTTCCTTGCAAATATTTTTGCTAAAAAATTACGAGGGATCCTCGCAAATTATTTTAAATAATTTTTTAAGTTTGTAAATAAATAATATTAATAATAAAATTAAATTTAAATTTAAAATTTAAATTGAAAATAAAATTAAAACTTAACTAAATATTTTTTAATATTTTACAAAAGTAAAATAAAATAAAATAAAACTTAAAATCTAATTTTGGTCCCGCTGCTGCTGCCTTAGGCGCTCTTGGTCCCGCTGTTGCTACTACTGCCACGTATAGAAGTCTGCTAACGCGGGGTTTGATTCCGCCATCAAATCAAACATCACGGTATGGAGAAGTTTTGAAGAAGGTTAACTCTGTCTGAATCTCCACTAGCTCTTGCTCAGCCCTCTGTAGCTTCGCCTCAGGTTCGCTCGGGTTGTTGTGTAGACGACGCTGAACACTGAAAGCTACTTAAGAAACCTCTGACTGCAGTGAACCAACGCCAAAAATCGGCCTTTCGACTGGAGAGAGAGCTACAATATAAAATAATAAACATTATTCAATATATAAAATAATTCATATGAATTATATATTAAAAATCCATGACTACTAACCTCGTACTAGCCGGTGTAGATTTAGTAGACTACTGTAGAAAGGCCTGATAGGAGTTGCCCTTCATCTAAATATTTAATTTAAATGTTTGAGTTAAAAATTTATTAAAAAATATTCAATAATAAACCAACACTAAATTTTTTTTATAAATTTTATAATTTTAGATTATAATTAACAAATTTTAAAATTTCTAAATTAATTATTTAATACCAATGTTGTGTTTATAATTTTTCGGAAAATCAATCTAAAACTTATCTAAAAAAACTAAATATACTAACTAGAAAGCCTAAATATCCTAATAACTAACAATTAATAACATAATGCAAAATATTTAAATACTAACATTTTTTTGTAGATTTGGTTGAGAGAGTGTAGAGAGAGAGAGAGTAGTTTTCGAGAGAGAGAGAGAGAGAGAGAGAGAGAGAGAGAGAGAGAGAGAGAGAGAGAGATATTCAGTGCAAAATGAAATGGGAAGAGGGGTGGGATATACATAGGGATTTGGTTCCTTCGCAAATCACAAGCAATTTCCTCGCAAATTTTTGCAAACCGTCAAAAAATTTTCCTTTGGCGCCCAAAATTTGCGAGGAATTTGCTAGGAAAAAATGTTGAAATATATTTAAAAAATCGGGTTTAAGTCTTAGGGTTTAGGGAAATATAGTATTTTGAAATTAGAAATCGTTTATTACAATTAAGATATTCAATTCGAGTCTTTCATACAATAAAACGATAATATTATAACTTATATGAATAAATGTCGTACGTTTGTATGAATTTTGTAGAAAGTTATAGTTGATATAAACATGTTATATGGTCCAGTAACATTTTTTAAACTTAAACAACGCATACGGTCCAATTTTAATCATTTCTTGTTGAAATGTTAAAGAAAATGTTACCATTTTGTGTGCATGGGATTAATGTTAGTGTTTTAGGGTTTAGGGCAGAGATTTTGCGAGGAACTTACAAGGGTTCCTAGCAATTTCCTTGCAAAATCTTGAAATATTTTAATAAATATTCAAGTTTTAGGGTATAGTGTTTAGGGCAAAGATTTTGCGAGACAATTGCAAGGAACCCTCGTAAATTCCTCGCAAAATTCTGAAATATTAAAAAAGATAATCCTGGGTAGATGTGGAAATTTAAGTCTCTCTTACATAAATTTGTTTTTTTTACAGTAAGCATTCGAAACTTAATTTTATTTTTTTAACAAACACGTCGAACTGTCATTAATTATATAACATCAATCATCATAGCCATCTTCATCAGAGCCATCTTCTCGTGGTCTATCTTCATGTAACACAATGTCGTCTTCTGCTCTGATTATATGACCCCTTGGACTCACATGGATGACAGAATGCCATTGCTCACATCTTTCTCTTATTCGTGGATATGAGACGAATGTCACTTGCTCGGCTTGCGATGCGAGAACAAATAGTTCGAATTTGGTATACCTTATGTTTGCGTTTAAGTCTTTAACACTCGAACTCCTCGGCCAACTGTTGGGTCATACCAGTCACACTTGAATAATACACATCGTAAATTCAGAAGGCCCAAGTAACTAACTTGTAGAATCTGATTAATCACTCCGTAAAATCTGATTAACTACTCTGTGGATTTTTTAGGACATTACGAGAGCTTGTTTTTGCTAAGAATGTGCGAAGATTTTGCTAGTAATTTGCGAGGAAAATATTCCTCGCAAATTTTTGCTACTCTTCTGGGAAACGTGTATACCTAAAGATGAGTTACCCTCGCAATTTCCTCATAAATTTGCGACCACTTTGCGAGGAATAAGTGTTCTCTCATTGTTTCCTCGCAATTATGTCGCAAATTTGCGAGAGACAAGCTTTCCTCGCAAATTGGTCGTAAATTTTTGAGTAAATTACGACTCCTGTGTTTCCTTGCAAATTTGCAACTGCATTGCGAGGAAAAGTCTTTTCCAAGCAGTTTCCTCGCAAATTTGCGAGGATTTTCTTTCCCCGCAAATCTTTCTCGCAAATTGCCTGTTTTCTTGTAGTGTTAGATGAAGTTGGGAGGACACTCTTTCTCGGAGTGAGAAGTCAGAGATGTAGCATTTCACCACTACTTGCAGAGATGGAAGCCTTGGTATGGATGATGAAGGTGTTACAAGATAAGGAGATTTGTTGCTACGAATTTGAGATGGACTATGCTTAATTATTACAGATCATTCAAAATCTAGACGACTGACCGGTTTTTCAGATTCTACTTGAAGATTTCCAGGAAATACATTCTCAGTATCCCACTTTCGCTCTGACCGCGCCTCTCAATCCTTAATTTATGAATGTATTTTTGTAAATTCTTATCCTCTTATTTGGACAGCCAATACAATAGTAGATTTTTAAATTAAGTGATGTCCGGGAAAAAATGAATAAATGAAAAACAAAAGTGATATCTCTTTTTACTACTATTACTTTATGTTGAGGCTGGTTCGGGACACTACAGTCATAGAAGCCAAAAAGGCAAAACCACCTTTTGTTTTCTGATTGGCAATTCTCTATTCGCCATTCGATTTTGGTACCCACACTCGCTCCTATTTCCATATAATTTTGTCTTTTTCCTCAATCTTGCCTATCAATCATTATTGCATAAAATCTGAATGTATTGTGTAGCAAGTCATATCATATAATCAGCACATGCGACAAGGATAAATAATACTTCTTAGTTTTTTGGAACATTGATGATTTTGTTTTGTCGCGGAGACTCATTTGGTCCAGTGGCAAAGGTTCTGATGTTGAGTACTTAGGCGTGTGAAGTTCGACTCCACTAAGTCGCAATGCCCCGCGTTGTAGGATTTTGCTATGCATCGGGCCTTGTCGATCCACCCGTGCCAAAAAAAAATTTTATTTTGTCCTTGTTGCAATTTCAGAACTTTAACTGACTAAATAACTGATTTCATTATTTATAAATTTATTTATATGTAACAGAGTAGTACGTTAAAGTTGAGAAATCATGAGAAATTGTCTCTGATTTCCACAAATTTTATTCAGAAACTGCAAAAGTCCCTAAAAAAAGATATTATATATATTTATTTTTAATTCAAGAAAATAAAAATGATCTAAAACTCTATCCAACTTGTAAAAATTACGAGTTATACCGAAGTATTATCCACCCAACTCGACCTATCGGATCTAATTCGATCCAGAAATTAAATTCCTAATTCGTGCACTTATAAATGTAACAATAGTAAAACATGAGAAAACTAGGTAATACCAAATATTTTGAGAAAACTAGGTAATACTGGAATAACTTGGTAAAACTAATTGAAGTTTCATGTGTACTGGTGTAATTGAGGTAGAACCTAATGTTAGTTGCAGGATTTTAAGACAACCGAAACAATCAAACCAGTTAGAATGTATTTCTTGCTAACAAAGTACAAGAAACAAATAAAATTAGGAACAAGGTGTTTCATATCAGAAGTAATCGACACGCTTGCGAACATGAATTTGAAGCTTAATAATTCGGAGAGTAGCTAACTTGAGGAGCATTAATGGCCATTGAAGGCTCCACTTCCACTGAATTGGGAGATGATATCAAGAGCATCAATAAAATAAGAGATCAGCTAAAGCGAGTTGAGATGAAGGTGGACAAATTTGAGAAAATGTTAGTCCCGCTTGAGGCATTTATCAATGAAGCTCAAAAAAGAAAAGGGAAGGAAAGGTAGTGAAGAGAAACTTCAATGCCGGTGGTTATGGATCTAGGAACATTTGGATTTTTAAATCAAATTCTAGTTGTTTTGGGAACTTATATATCTGGAAATACTAGGTAAAATCAGTAGAACTATGATATTAAATGGTTAAATTAGTTTAAAATTTGATTAATTGCAATCCTAGAATAGAAAAGACAAAGAGAATTTACACACAACATAAACCTTAACAAAAACAAGTCTTAACAATAACATAAAATGATTAAACTAGTTAACCATAAACAAGTCTTAAAAACACATAAACTGATACAAATATTAACAAATAAAGACTTGTATCATCTGAAAACAAGTTTTAGAAAAGGAAGATTATAAAGAGAATTTGATCTCATGAACAGGTCATAAACTCCTTAAGCTTTGCAATCCCTTGAACCGTCTCATCCGCACGCTTCCTTAAGTGTTGAACCTCTTCTTAGATACCGAAAACACATGGTTGACTAAAGTGGAGGCTATCGTTCTGCACGTAAACCCCAAAACTCTCATATAGTTTCACAAAGTTTTACTAGTTTTATAAAGTTTTATCGGTTGTACTATATATATTTGTCATCTAGTGCTCCCTAGTTGTACCAATTGTAATTTTCAGCCATCTCAAGTAGTTCGTCCTATTTTTACTAGTATTACTTTACGGAATGCAGAGAAAATCATACCTTGAAGTCGTTGCAAGTGAAATATCTCCTCCCAGGAAAAGTATCAAAAACTCTTGGATGCTTTGGATGTGGAGAGACCTCGTTGATGATTCGCCCCCCACATGGGCAACATATCAGAATCCCGAATTCAGAATCGGCTACGTACCCAACATTTTGAATTGTTCCTTCATCTTCTTCATCTCCTTCTTGCTCATTTTCTCCTCAAATGGATCCATGACACAAAAACGAGAGTGGTGTCGTTCGTGAAGAGTTCTTGAAGTGAGAGGAGAGAGAAATGGTGTGTAGATGAGAATGATGAAAGAGAGAGGGAGAATCTCGTATAAAAGGTAAATAAAATGAAAAAGTTTATATTTTTCTCTTTTGGCGCCAAATAAATTTCATTTTCCCGCCAAAAAATTGTTCTTAATTATCCAGAAGATACTAGTTTTACGAAAGTTTCTCATAGTTCTAATTTTGGTGGTTTCCATTTTATTTAATATTTCCTATCCTTTAAATTTATTTTAGAAGTTTTACTTTATTTTTAGTGCTTCAACACGTAACACTGATTGATTTATGCAATAGTGTGCTTGAAATAAAGATTTCTTTGGTTTTTCCTTTCTAAGATGGTCTTCACTAACAAAGTTTTCTTGAAAATACAAGGTAATATATTGGAGAAAATAAATCTTTTTTGTAACATATGTTATATTAATTAGGAATGTATTGAAAACTTACTACGTTATCCAAATAACAGTTATTAGTCACGTTTACAACCCATGTAAGCATGCATATATTTTTTTTCATCAAATAAATTACCCATAGTTTTACTTAGTCCAGTATCACCCATAAGACAAAACCAAATCATACATGTATTACAAAACAAATGATGGAGATAAGTTTATTCGCTATTACACCTTCCAAATAACAATAAATAGAAAGTGAATCCCTGCCTTGCCCGCCATTTTCTTTGTGTCATTTTACGCCGTTCTCCAGCTTATGGAAACCTCTTCACTTTTCTTCTTCCCTTCTTGATGAGGCGATCCAAAATCTTTGCAGCTCGTAAATCCCATTTACAATTTGGTTGAGAACATTTACCACCCATCGCGGAAGATCCAACTTTTTAATGTCCTAACCAAAGCATTTATCAAATGCGACTCTACCCACCAGCTCTTGAATTTCCTTCTCACTTACAAATTCCTAAAGCTTACTCAGACCCAAACCGTCTTCCCACACATATGGAAAATGACAAGATTCTTAGTAAGGTGGATGCTCAACATACTTATCAACCATATACAATCTATCTACACAGGTTTTCACAGCGGTATCCACACAATCATCACGTGTTGTATCATCATCATTCTCCGCTTCTATCACCTTGTCATGTTGATTTACTAGCTGGTCTTTTAAGTAAAGAGTTATGGTCTTCACATCCAACCAGAAGCGAAATGTAGCTTAATTCAAGTTTAGCCTTACTTTCATCCAACACAAGCTTCTTATACATCATATCTTTTATCATTGATAGATTTATATCCTCCGTTGATGTCTTCCACGTTACACCATATTTGCGACCTTGAAATTTAAAATGTATGCTCACGTGCTTGCTGATGCAGCGTTATCTTAGAAGTGGCGACAAGTAACAAGTCCAATTTCGTAAAGGATTTGTTTCCAAAGCTTGCGGAACAAGCTAGTCTTTTTCCTTTTTTTTTTATTTTGGTTTTTGTTTGGCTTTATCTCTTTGCTCTTCCTATATAAAGGATTGGCTAATGGCTTTGTAAAACTATAGGATTTTGAATTTATTAAGAGTTTCTCTTATCATTGTTCTTAGATTTGATTCAATTCATCTACAAACAAGAAGTTGGTCTCGGTTGATTCAATAATCAATCGATTGATCAAGTAGGTCTCAAAGAGATTCAAGGCTTCTTTGATCGAGCTACGCCAATTCAAAGTCTTACGTTACATCAGGTTGGTACCAGAGCTCGAACTTTGAGAATTTTTTTCCATATTTCGATCAATGATGCTTCGTTTACCACGCCGCGCAGCAGCTTCGTCACAAACAAAGGAGGCCCTTACCGCGATCCAGAAACAATTTCAAACCCTCACCCTTGCACTTGAGAATCTGAATCCTCAAGGTGCTCGCCGAGGATAGCGAAACCAGCGCAGAGACGACGACTCTGATGTTGATCAAAACCCGTTTGGCGGAGACAGAAAACTACAACGTAGTCGCCAAAATTGAGATGATTCTGATGGAGAAGAAGATGATCACAACCGATGGGAAAACAATTTCAGAGTTGATATCCCCGAGTTTCGCAGATCAATTGTTCCCGAAGAACTTTTAGATTGGTTTGTCACTGTAGAAGAGATCTTAGAATTCAAGAAGATCCCACAAAATCGTTGCGTTCCTTTGATAGGCATTTTTTTCGCGATCGCGCTGCGACCTGGTTGTCAGAGGTTAAAAAACCAAGTTCTCGTCTCGACAAACCAAAAATTGCAACATGGGATAAGTTAAAGAAAAAGATGCGTAAGAATTTTCTCCCATATAACTATGAACAATTGATGTTCCAAAAATTTCAGAATTTAAGGCAAGGAACTCGGTCCGTTGATGAGTATGCCTCTGAATTTTACATGGTCCTCAACTGTGTGGAGACACACGATACCGAGCTTTAGTTAGTGGCTCAATTCGTAGGAGGTTTACGACAACAAATCCGCCACACCTTAAATTTGTTCCGACCATTAAGTATCTCTGAGCGCATCACGAAGCGCTCATTGTCGAAGGTCAATCGTGTACCCCCTTCTCTAATTGGTCTTTGACTAAACCAGCTCCAGCCACTTCATCTACTGTTTCAGCTGCTGCACCTACTAAAAAAGAGCTTTCGACTAACACATATGAGGCTATCGTACTTGTTGACACAAGAGCACCACGAGCTGGTGGCTTGAAGTGTTTTGCTTATGGTGAACAGGGACACCGACAAGCTGCATGTCCAACAAGAACTCGCAGGGGACTGCTTATAGATGACATAGATGATGATGCAGAGAACGTAAACTCTGCCCTTGATGATGGAGATGATGAAGAACTACTACCCGATTATGGCCCTCTCTTGGTGGTGCGACGTTTGTGTCTTGCTCCGTGATCCTCGACTCAAAATCCTCAACGGGATGCCTTGTTCCAATCCCGTTGTACAATTAATGGCAAAGTCTGCTAGTTCATTATCGACTCCAGTAGTTGCGAGAATGTTATAGTCGTTGACGCCGTCTCTAAATTAGATATTAAAAAAGAACCACACCCTTCCCCATACAAGTTAGCTTGGTTACAACAAGGGAATGACATCACTTTCACTAAGCGAGCTTTAGTATCCTTTTCCATTGGTCAATCCTATCAAGACAAAGCTTATTGCGACATCGTTCATATGAATGCTTGTCGTATTCTCTTAGGAAGGCCTTGGGAGTATGATCATTGCATTATATATGACGGCTTTGAGAACACATACATCTTTCGGTTTCAAAAATGCAACTTCATTCTCAAACCTGCGCCTATCGAATGTCCCGTGGATGAGCCTTCATCATCCTCTGCGTTGAGCTCAACCAAGTCTGGTTCGATTCTTCTTCCGAAACGCCGTCCTTTTGAAACGGAGTTAAAACCGCATATGCGGTTTACTTTTTATTGGATTCGCCATCAACACAACATAGTGCTCCTTCGGTTCAACCACCGTTCACCAAGCTCCTCACTTAATTTTCTGATGTTTTTCCTGAAGATTTACCCCCCGGTTTACCACCTCTACGTGATATACAACATTGTATTAATTTACATCCAGATGCAGTCTTGCCTAACCGAGCTCACTATCGTATGAGTCCTTTGGAGCATGAAGAGTTGCGTCGGCAAGTGGAAGACCTTGTCACTAAAGGTTTTATGTGTCAAAGCTTAAGTCTGTGTGCAGTACCGACTTTATTAATTCCCAAGAAAGATGGTTTGTGGCAAATTTGCACGGACAGTCGCGCGATTAACAAACTCATGGTACGTTATCGGTTCCCAATACCTAGACTTGACGATCTATTAGATCAAATAGGAGCTGCGAACATATTTTCTATGCTTGACTTAAAAATTGGTTATCATCAAATACGAATCAACCCTGATGATGAGTGGACAACTGCATCCAAGACGAGAGAAGAAATTTTTGAATGGTTAGTAATGCCTTTCCGATTATCCAACGCACCGAGCACATTGATGCGAGTGATGAACCAAGCTCTTCGTCCTTTCATTGAAAAGTTTGTAGTCGTATATTTTGATTATATTCTCGTCTTTAGTTCCTCTCTTAGTGACCATCTTGAGCATCTCCGTGAAGTCCTCACGGTTTTACGACGAGATAAATTCTACGCGACGTTAAAGAAGTGTGAGTTTGGTTCCAGCCAAGTTCATTTTCTTGGATATATTGTGTCTACGCAAGGCCTGTCCATGTATCCGGCTAAGGTTGCCGCCGCCATAGAATCCTGGTCGCAACCAGCTACACTTACCGAAGCCCGAAGTTTTCACGCCTAACGTCCTTTTATCGTCGTTTTGTATCCCAGTTCAGTAGCTTGATGGCTCCCATTACAGATTGTATTCGTCTTGGCAACTTCACGTGGACACCAGAGGCATCGGTGGTCTTTGCAGAAATCAAGGCCAAGCTGTGTTCGGTGCCCGGTTTGGTAATTCTTGACTTCACACAGGTTTTTGAACTCCATTCTGATGCTTCAAAAACGGGTATTGGTGTAGTCCTGAGTCGAAGAATTCAGTCAATAGCGTACTTTAGTGAAAAGTTAGCTGGAGCTCGCTCAAATTATAGCACTTATGATGTGTAATTCTATGCTACCATACAAGCAATCAAACATTGGAGAAGTTACTTGTTTCATAAAGAGTTTGTGCTTTATACGGACAACGATGCACTTAAAAATTTGGGCAGTCAAGCCAAGGTCTATGCACACCATGCGTCATGGATAGGGTATCTACAATCAGTTACTTTCGTCATTATGCATACATCGGGCACGTCTAGTCGGGTCGCAGATGCGTTGAGCAGGCATCATGATTTGGTCTCGGTATTACACACTTTGGTACCAGGTTTGGCTTCCTTCGTTGATCAGTATCCTGTTGATTCATTTTTTGGTCTGCTTTATGAGACAACTTTGGAAGGTTCTTCCGCCGAATATGTTGTGCAGGAAGGATTCTTGTTTCGCAACAACTGTTTGTGTATTCCTGAGTGCAACTTGCATTTAAAATTGATCTCAGAATTACACAATGAAGGTCATGTTGGCCGAGATAGGACACTCCAACTCGTGTCTTCGTCTTATTTTTGGCCTACTTTGCGTCGGGATGTTGAACGTGTTTTGGAAAGATATGTGGTTTGCCAAACATCTAAAGGACATAAGACCAATGTAGGATTGTATATGCCTTTACATGTGCCTATACAACCGTGGACAGACATTAGTATGAACTTTTTCATGCGTCTTCCGGGGACGTAGAAAGGATTTGACTCTATCTTTGTGGTGGTTGACCGTTTTTCAAAGATGGTGCCCTTTATTCCCTGCAAGAAGACAATGGATGCTATGCAGGTTGCCTCTTTGTTCTTTCGCAAAATTTATAGACTCCATGGGTTGCCATCTTCCATAGTCTCTGACAGGGATTCACGGTTTCTTGATCACTTTTGGCATTTGTTATGGAAACTTCTTGGCACTAGTCTTGCTATGAGTTCTGCTTAGCATCGGCAAACAGATGGTCAGACCGAAGTGACAAATATATCACTTGGTAATCTCTTATGATGTCTTGTCGGCGATGCCATCAAAACGTGGGATTCAAAATTACCGCAGGCCGAGTTCGCCCACAACCATGCATTAAATCGGAGTACAAGCTTGAGCCCGTTCCAGGTGGCGTGATTCCGCGAGGCCCTCTCGATTTTTCTACTTTACCTGATCGTACCAGAGCTCATGGGGATGCTGTGTCCTTTGTTGAGTCACTTCATGAGGTCCATCAACAAGCTCTAGCCAATTTGAAAGCCTCTGTTTCCTCTTACAAAACCGCCGCAGATAAGCACTGTCGCAAGTTGGTTTTTGAAATAGGTGATCTCGTCTGGGCGTATCTCACGAAGGATCGAATGCCTACTCGTGAATATAACAAGTTAAAGCCAAGAAGATAGGACCACTTGAAGTACTTGAACGGATCAATGATAATGCATACAAATTACGCTTACCTCCAGACGTTAACACATTTGGTGTCTTCAATATTCGATATCTTACTCGTTACTTACCCGCCATCACATCATCAGATTTTGGGTCGAATCCTTCTAACCCCGGGGGACTTGATGCAACGGCATCTTAGAAGTGGCGACAAGTAACGAATCCTATTTCGCAAAGGATTTGTTTCCAAAGCTTGCTGAATAAGCTAGTTTTTTTCCTTTTTTCATTTTGGTTTTTGTTTGGCTTTATCTCTTTGCTTTCGTGATAAGGATAGAAAATTAAGCTCTTCTTATATAAAGTATTAGCTAATGGCTTTGTAAAACTATTGGATTTTGAATTTATTAAGACTTTCTCTTATCCTTCTTCTTAGATTTGATTCAATTCATCTACAAACAAGAAGTTAGTCTCAGTTATTCAATAATCAATCGATTGATCGAGTAGGTCTCAAAGAGGTTCAAGGCTTCTTTGATCGAGCTACACAAATTCAAAGTCTTATGTTACATCACTTGCTCATTGTATCCTGCCAAAACAATGCAAAAAACTCGATAAATTATCCACAATTATACCAATTGCCCAAAATTTTACTCAATTGCATCCAGTGTTACTCAAAGAATCTCGTTCGAGCTGCGGGAGCACTGCTTTTTTGTTTTTCAGTTTTTTTTTCGAGAAAGTTAATTTTCTTTTCTTTTTATTATTTCTTTAATAACTTTAATGAGAGGCATTTTGGTCTTACCATATTTCATTAAACCAATGAATGCATAGAAGGTTTAAGAGGATATAAGATGTTGAGTATTTTAAAGGGCATATTAGGTGATGTCTCAAAAATCATTTTGTAAATAAAAAACATTTAGAGGGATAAATAGTTGATACGCCAAATATGAAGTTGTGTTATTCTAAATAGTGCAATTATAAAATGTTTTATCCTAAAATGTCATTTAAAGTAGTATAAAATAGAGTGGATTGAAGTTTTGGAAATGGTCTTAATTTTGTACCATTCAACAGTTTAGTCACCAATTTTTGGAAAACTGGTAAAAAATCTTTACCTTTTTTCAAAAAATGAAAACCCTTTAATTTTTTTTGGTTTTTAAACCCTCACTTTTGAGAGGAACAAGTAGACCAGTGGTTATACCACCTCTGCTGTCATCTCACAGAACCATGGTTCGAACCTGCACATGCCGCTAGTGAGAGGAACTAATTACCATTAGGCTACAGACGACCAAAAAAAACCCTCACCTTTTAAGATAAAGTAAAGTAATCTCTAAAATCAATAAATCAGGAGAAATTTGATTTAAAAGACAAAATAAGATCTCATTTGTTCGAGTAAACCTTTGGTGACTAAAATTGAGATTTTATTTATTACATTTAAACAAAGATATTTTAGTCAAAATTTTAAAGACATTCCAAAATCTAGAGACAATTAAGTTTCAATGAATCTCGTTTACAAGATTCTCTCATAATTCAAAAAAAAAAAAAAAAAAAAAACAAAAAAANCGATATTAAACCAAATAAAAATAAAATAATTAGTTTATAATTTTCTTAGATTTGTGACTCTTTTCAAATTTGAATTTTTTTATTCGATATAAAATTATTAGTATTTACTTAAGTTAGATAAATCAATTTCATTACTATTAAAATTGTACAATATAAAATAAAGCAATTTATAAGTCAAAACATTTGGTATTTAGTTCGAATTTGTTAGAATATTTTAAGTTTTGGATTCAAAAAATAGATCAAAACTATAACAAGAATTCATATTCGATTATGGTTCAACTCATATCGTACAAAAATAGGTAAAATTAATAATTAAATAGTTCGTATTATATATTTATTGTTAATTAAAACATTAGTTTTGTTTATTTGGTTTAACAAAAAAAATTAGGTTTGATTAAGTATGAGAATTAAATATTATTCATATTGTTACAGAAATTAGTTGGGTTTCACACTTATAAGTTTGGGTGACCAAAAAAAAACAAACCTTCATAAACTAATTTAAATTCGAGAGTATTCAGTTCGGTGTAACAATTTATATATCATTTGTATTGTTATAAAATTTGGTTTGTTTGTTTCGTGTTCCTGAAGTTTTGTAATCAAGTCAAGTAAATTTTAGGGAAATTTTGGTAGATAGCAAAAAAACGATAATTAGGTTTTAATTCTACAAAAGACCAACTTTCAATTTGTCTGTTACTCTATTTGATTCTCGTTGTGTCCGGTTGAAGTAGACTTGGTCAAATTTCATCTTCCACTTCTCTATTTCTCGAATCCAATTATAATGGCAAAACGTGATTGTTCTCGCGCCTAAAAGATCATCCAAAGGCTTATTGTTCCTTTCAAAGATAACTCGACGATATCTTTTAATCCAAACTTGTTGCACTGAAAGAACCAAGGCTTGTAACTCCGCTTCCAATTGCTCTTTGCACGGTCGGCCAATTGCATGTCTTGACTCTCGATAGATTCCATTACTATCCCGTATACCTCAAACCATTCGTGAAGCTACATGTGGAGAGAAGCTTTCGTCGTAGTTTCACTTAACTAATCATGTCGTCGTTTTATGCCATAGTGATCGTACCTGACCTTGCGTTGTTGAGTGTCTCTGATGATGTACTTGTTCATCCAAATTTATCCATTTCTCAGCGTCAAGTAGCGCCATTTCACATCTTCTTGCCAATTGCTTTGTTTTCGTTGTTATACCAATCTGTTATGACTTTTATAAATCCTCTAGAGTACCCATAATGGTGATTGTGCGACAATGGTGAAGCTTGACTGTTTATATGGTAATCAATAATCGATCTAAACTTATCATCAAATGATGCATTCAAATCAAAAATAATCCTAGTTGGTGTTTGTGAACCCCACAAAATAACTTGAGCGTACCTGCAAGAGAAGAACAAATGCTTTTATGCTTCTTCGACCAACCAAAATCTTTTGTAATTTATGGTTAATGATATGCCTCTATGCCTTAGGATTGATCCCACCAGCATTGCATTGGATAACATTCTCCAGAAAAATGTTAAATCTTTGGAGTCTTTTTTAGTTTCCATATCGCCTCTTTGAAATCTGGTCTTCCATCAGGTGGTCTAATAGCTTTTTGTTCGCTAGCTAAATGAGAGGACAACCAATACCCCGACTTAACGGTGTAAATGCCATCAGCCATATAGTTCCAAACCAAAAGGCCCATATCTGCATCTTTGCTTAAATGTAATCTTTAGATTAGTTGTTTTTCTTCCTCTACTATATTGCACAAAAGCTTTTCCGCATCCCACTCGCCACCATTTGATAGCATTAGATCACTTACCTTGCTTATGTTGGTACGAGGTCCTATAATCCTTCTCGGTGGTCGTGGAGGATGGGTGTCCAGCCATGAATCATGCCATATATTAGTAGATTCTCAGTTACTCACCAAAAACTCTCATCCCACTCTTTATTAACTCTCTTCCCTCCAACATCCATTTCCAACCAAAGGAAGGCTTTTGTCTATTCCCAGCTTGTAACATTGAAGTTGTTTCAAAATATCTGCCTTTGAGAACCTTGGAGACTAGGCTGTGGGGGTTTTGAATTATTCTCCAAACTTGTTTCCTAGGCATTGCTATATTAAACTGTTCGATATTACAAAAGCCCATTCCATTTTCTTTTTTTGGTATTCTAGTTGTTCCCAAGTTAGCTAATGCATTCCCCGTGTATCAGGATTCTTGCTCCACTAGTACATCGCTAAAACACTTTCAATTTCTTCAAAAATTCTTTTAGGAATCTTGAAGCAATTCATAGTATAAACACGCATTGCAAGAGCCACCGTTTATAGTAGTATCTCCTTACCTGCTTCTGAAAGGAACTTTTTTGACTAACCACTTGTTCTCTCTTGTAACTTTTCAATGATGTACTTGAAGATCTCTTTCTTTTTCCTGACAATATGTTGAGGATGCGCCTAAGTCTTGTCTTCACATCTGTTGCTACCTTTGAACCAAAAAATATTGCAGATTTATTCAAGTTGGTTTCATGCCCTGATACTCTCTCGTAGTCCGCTCTAACTTGCATTATTGCTCTACATGATTGTTGATTGTATATCACGGCAGAAAAAGAGCATATCGTCAGCAAATATCAGATTTGTTACTGTTGGACCCGAAGTGCTAAATTTGATTCCTTTTAATTTCCCATCTTCAGCTGATTTATTCAATATGTGAGTGAGAACGTCTGCATAAAGGATGAAGAGATCAGGTGAAAAGGGGTCTCTTTGTCTGATGCCCCGCCTTGGTAAAATTTTTCCTTGCGTTGAACCATTTATGAGAACCGAAAAGGAAACTGATTGAACACATCTCGTAACACATGCGATTCAAATTTGACCAAAGCCCATAGTTACCATTGGTTCTTTGAGAAACTGCCATTTGATTCTATCGTATACTTTAAAAATATCAATCTATATTGCTATATAGGATTTTACCATCGATTTCTTAACTTCAACGAGTGTAGGACTTCATGAGCCACAATCACATTGTCAATTATATGTCTCCCTGGGATAAACACAACTTGGTTGTCAGTGATGAGAGTAGATAAGTGTTGCTTAAGCCACCCAACTAATATCTTTGAGATGATCTTGTATTTAATGTTACATAACGATATGAGTTGAAAGTCATCCATGTTCTTCGGTAGCTCATTCTTCGGTATAAGACAAATATTAGTGTGGTTTGTTGGACTGATCATATTATCGATAGAGACAAAAGAGTAAACTTCTGATATGACATCATTTTTAATTTTTTGCCGAAATTGTTGGAAGAAAGCTCTTGTAAAATCATCAAGACCAGGAGCCCGCGTAGCGCCTATATCAATCACAGTTGTTATGATTTCTTCCTCCATTCTTGTCAAGTTCACATTCATCTCCTCTGTAATCCTCCGTTGAAAGCCATCAAACACTTGACCATAGAAAGTGGGATCAACGTTATCACTTGAGAATAACGTTTGAAAGTAGCCTTCAGCTGTTTTGCCTATTTTCTCATCTCCTCGATATATAAGCTCATCGGAATCTTCAATAGCCAATGTCCTATTCCGATTTTTCCTGGATTATGTAACTGCCTAGAAGAACTTAGTATTTCGATCTTCTTTCGAAAGCCACTGGTTTCTACTTTTTCGTTCGCCAAAAATGGATTTTATTTATGTTTTATTATCTTTCATTTTTTTTGGTTTTAAATTGTTTGTTTATATTAGGAGTTATTTTACTTTATATTTAAAGATTGGACTTCCAAAACTCAAAAGGAAAGTTTTTTTTTTATTAAAACTCAAAAGGAAAGATGATGGTTGGTTTTTAAATGTTCTTATGAAAGATAGAGTTTGGTTTACCAATTTTCCTAAATTTTTTCCCAAATCATTGAAGCTCTTTCATTTTTATTTCCTTTTCAAAAATATTTAACAGTTAATTCACGTGTCGAGGCTGGACCAGTGAGCTGAAAAGAGTCAATGAATACTGAAGAGGTAAAATAATAAAGAGACACGTCTCTCTCATTTAGTAATTTGTAAGCGACTCAAATCGCTTGAGGATGTTATTTTTTCTTTTTTCGATCCTCTGCTCCTCTTACTTCGATTGACATGACGACAAATTTTAAAATCAGATCTCAAAGGCAAAGCATGCTTACTCTTTTTTTTAATATGATAGAGCCCAAATCTATTTTTCTGTGGCAAAAGCAAAATTACATCCAAAAATCTAATATTTTATTAAGTTATCATTTTCTATCTTCACGATAGTGAGAATATAGTTACTAGACGATGATAAGAAATGGACGATGATAAGAAATGGGTTGAGATTTTTCCTATTAGTTACTTTTTTACATTTTTTAGTGCGGTCATCTTCGTTTGTTCATCCAGTTAGTGTATCTCGATGCAGATGTTGGATGATGTTCGTTTCCAGTAAATTTCAAACGTGAACTGGATGAGGTATTTGGATGCATATTTGAATTCATCCAAAAAATTCTAGATGGAATTATTACTTGAGTTTGGATGTATTTTCTTCGTCCAAAATTTGTTAATGTCTGAAATACCCCTCAATAAACTAAAGAATTACGCAGTAACACCTAAACACACATCGATGAAACCTAACTCATTCTCTAATATATTTCCGTATGCAACTCACAGCTCTCGATTTGATCGGATCTCCTACGATTGCCGCCGGAGACTTTCAAATCTCCCTCCCTCCCTCCCTCCTTCATTGTGAGAGATTATGGTTTACAATCTCTCACAATGATGGTTTGATATCAAAAGCTTTATGTATTGTTATGGATTTTAGTATTGTTCCTTTCTTATACGAACATAAGAAATGAGTGTAGAAATTTTTGTGGAGATGGTTGCACAAGATCTTACGGTTCGAGTCTTAGCCAAGCGCTATCAACATTCTCTCGATAAAATTATTGGGGGTAATTTTATTCTTTTAGAGTCCGGCCATAGCTTAGACCAAGAAGATATAAATAAACTTCCTACTTGTATGTGAAAACCAAGACAATAGCCAAGGATACCACCGCCAAACTGAGGTCATAGCCGAGGTAGGGCGGATATCCCCTTAGTCGGTCAAAATCTTAAGAGATAAGGACAAATGTCTTAATGAATCTAGGGAAATATTTCTTTTTGTAAGATAGACTCGAATATAGAAGTTATCCATAAAAAATATGGACATACTCTAATTCGAAGGCTACAAATATAAAGGGAAGAACCCTAATTCAAGGATCCGAAACTTTGACAAACGCAACAAATACATGTAATCTATCTCTTATTCAATCAATAAAGATGAATCGTTTCCATACCTTTTTGTCTATTTCGCTCAACTCTCTCAAAAAATCCTAAAAACCTTAGCAATTCTTTTTCTGGTTCTTAGCCATCGAAGAATCACCAAAAAAATCCCCAAAACAGTTCGGCGCTAGAAGGAAGGGGAGATTTCAACAAGAAATAAGAAACGAAGATGAGCGAATCTAATAGTTCATCCAAACTAGAGAACAACAAAACCATCGAAACCATGTCCGAGGAGGTAGTTGTAATGCAACCCGAGGAGAAAATACCCGAGACAGTCGACGATGTAGCGATCGCGGCAGAGCTTCAATAGCACGAACAGATCGCGGCGAAACTTCAAGAGTACGAGTTGATCGCAGCAAAGCTGAGAGAGAACGAAGCTCGTCTAAAGGAGCTAGAAGATGAAAACGCGGTTCTCCAAGCCTTGACGGTGGAGACAGACGATGATACACCCGACAATGACGGCGAAAACGACGAAAGGCGTGCTACTTCAAAAGAAAAGTATCGTCTTTGCAAACAATAGGCGAAACACCAACGAATGTCGTTAAGGAAACTCAGACGCATCAGACTCTAAGATATGGGCTGACCCAGACCCTTGACTCACACCATCATAGCGGCCCTAACAAACCCTACTAGGGAAACGCTAACGAGGCCTTTGGTGTAGAAGCCATGCTAACCGGAAGATTAGAAGCCATGGAGAATATGATAAAGCATCTGCCAGGAGTAGCTCCACCGATTATCAAGAGCACTCCCAACTTCTATGCAGATATGTCCTTCGTTGACGTTGTCTCCCTTAGTGAAGTCCAAAAAAGATTCGCTTGGCTGGTCATGACTCTGTACGATGGGACCACTGAACCAAATACGCACATCTCGCAGTATCGCCAACGCATGCTCACCGCCCCCTTCGGCTATGAGTACTTAGAAGTCTGTATGATCAAAGAATTAGGAGCAACCCTTACAGGCTCAACGTTGTTATGGTAATCTGACCTAGCCAATAGCTCCCTTAACTCCTTCGCCATGCTTAGGGACCGCTTCATTGAGCAGTTCGCTAGCAGCCGAGTTTTGAGACGTGATTCTAACAATCTCTATTGAATCAAGAAACGCCCAGACGGGAGCTTGAGGGAGTATCTCCACCAGTTCAACAGGGAGAAGGTGTCGGTTCCTAACTGCGTCGCCTCCACAGCCATCTCAGCCTTATGACATGGACTGCTGAACGACAGTGACATGTACAAAGGCCTCACCAAATATCTCTACCACACCATGGAGGACGTACTTTCCAAGGCTTGGGCTCAAATTAAATGGGAGGAGTACCCAGTCTATCAAGCCCAACTGGCGCAGAGAAATCATCCCAAAGGGCATGGTAACTCCAAGACCACCTGACATGATAAATCTAACGCTAAGTCTGGACCTTAAAACTCCGCCAAGGGTGGTTCCAGAGGATGGCCAAAGCCCTTAGCAAAAGTGGAGCACGAGAAGTACGTGCCCATGACCTGGCCCAACATGTCCAGCATGGTGATATCCTCGGCCGAAATAGTAACTGAGTTGGGACGTTTGACCGGAAAAGTCAAGTGGCCGGTAAAGATGTGGCCCCCTCAACACAAGAGAGACATATCTAAGTAGTGCAATTTTCAGCATGGCCACGGTCACCTAACGGAGGATTGCTTACAGCTAAAGTTCAAAGTCAATAAGTTGCTCAGAAAGGGATACCTACGAGAGTTCCTCTCAGACAGAGCAAGGGCGCTCATTCATGAACAGATTAAGAATGATGTTCCCATGGGGCCAAGGTCTGATTCTCCAAGGCAAGGTTATGACGTCAACTTCATCGCTGGAGGATCAAAAGTAAGTGGGGTGACCATCTCTCCTGTCAAGAGAAGCACTCGTGCCGCTAAGGTCCACCATGGAGTAAATGTCATGGCGGTTAGCAAAGAATGTGAAGGCGCCCCTGGCGTAATAAGCTTCGCCACCAGTACTGAAGGAGAAGTGATGACTCTGCACCACGATGCCCTGGTGATATCATTAAAAGTTTCGAACTGCCTCATGAAATGCATCCTCGTCGACAATGGCAGTTCAACTAATATAATCTTCACCAACGCCTTAGAAGGCTTGAGACTAAATGAAGAAGAGATCACCAAGAAGTCCACTTCCCTAGTCAGATTCAATGGTGAAGTGAAGCAGACCATTGGAGAAGTCATCCTACCAGTCTACGCCGGAGGTATCAACCAAAGGACTAAGTTCCTCATTATGGATTGCTCTTCGGCGTACAACGCAATAAATGGGAGGTCTTGGATACATGATATGAAGGTTATTCCTTCAACTCTACATCAATCCTTGAAATTCCCAACGTTGTGGGGAATAAAAGAGATCAGAGGAGATCAGGAACGGGCCCGCTCATGCTACCACATGACCCTTAGATAAATTGTTCCAAATCCCCGCTCAATGGCCATCGCCATGGAGGTCTCTACCGAGCCATTGCATGAAGAAAGTAGCCCTCGAAAAATAATGTCGCATACTGGTCAAGGGGGAAGGCCACAGACGATAGACGAGCTTGACGAGAGCACAAGGGTACGAAATACCGGAGCAACCAAACAGCTGGAACGCCCTCCACCTCAAAAATACCACTTTTAGGCAAGAAGGCCTTGGCGTAAGCCTTGGCACTTCTTCTCAGCCATGAGATGGCCATCGTTTTTCTTCGAATTCAATTATGTAATAAACGCTCATGTTATTCTTTGACAAAAGAAACTGCGGATCTTGAAATACTTTCTTGAAAGAAAAGAAAAACGATTTCCTTTGGAGGAAAAAAGGATATACACTATATTTGAAAAACTTCTTAGGAATCTACTAAGGCTTTATGCCCACCAAGGCTTTGTACCCAAAAAAATCCATATAATGCAGACGGGATCCTAAAAACCATGGCGGAATGTGGACAGGCTCCTAAATATGGTCTATCTAATGCGGACGAGATCCTAAAAACCATGGTTGAAAGGCCATGGCGGAATGCAGACAGGCTCCTAACGGTGGTAGATGCAATGCATCAAAACTATGGGTTAACAAAACTAATGTATATTAGCACCCCTGCCCATCCTAGTAAGCGACTCATAGAAAAACTTAAAACCGGTCAGTCACAATAAAGCTAGCAAAAACTCTGACACAAAGTGTCAATAAGGGTTCGACCCAGGGACTAAATGTCCAAACATGTAGGTGTGCCCACCAATCTCATGTATTAAAACATAGATCCCAATCGAGACTAAGGCTTGTTAATTAAACACTTATGAATTTGCGACTCATAAGACGTAAAATTAGCAGGACCTTAGCTCTTAGAAACTAGACTTTCATAGTCTGACTGATTTGAACACATGGTTCACCAAGGGCTTGATGCCCCACAGTTACTCTTGGTTAAGACCATCATGGATCCTTGGTTCTCTAAGGCCATGCGCCCCCGGGCTTAGATATCAAATTTGAAAATTTGTAAATCTAATGCCCCAGAGACCATAGACCACCAGAGCCATGTGCCCCACTTTTCTTTGAATGCAGGTCCACCGACGAAAGATCTTGGATCTACCAAAGCTATGGATATCTAGGCCCCAGCAGAGTGGTCAGAACCAACAGCTCAAAGTGCTTCAACCGTCCAAGGCCGAATGGCCCAAAGATCTAGATGTCATGCCCAAAGAGAAAGAGAGCCTTGTAACTCAGAAAAAATTGCAAGGAGCTAACCTCTGCCATGGACCTGACAGGATTGGACAAGATGGATCTAGAATCCATAAGTCTACACCTTCAGAAAGAAGCGTGGAGATGATCCAGCGCAACCAGCGCAAACCCATTTGTTGCAAAGGCAACCCTTGTTGTTCACCAAGATTACAATATTAATTTAGCGTCTCCTCGATAGAGCATGACTACCAAGATAATAGACTAAGAAGATGACCGAAAAATAAAAAGGTCGAGGGAGTGAAAAGTAGCAAGAGGAAGCCCAACAAAAATAGGATAAAAGCCCTAGCGACTTATCAGGATTTAAATTTTGGGCCTCAAGGACCCAGAAAAGTTTAAAGGCCTTTCGACATGACGACCAGGTTCAAGGGCATGAAGGCCTGAAAGAATTCCATGCCCACGAAGGGGTCCTTACAAGATGAACAAGGGTGTCGGTCGGAGCCAACGCCTACACATCAAAATAAAAAAAAAAATAATTTTTCACGTCTTAGGGGCACCTTCTTCCTTCTTCTCTTCTTCAAGGGGGTTTCGTTGGAGGAGGGGCCTTAAAGCTTAGGAAATAAGGATGTCCCTAGGCCAGGGATGCCAGCATTACTCTTGTAGGAGCAGCGGTCTTACCCTCAACCAAGGCTTCCAGGCGGTGCACCTAGGCCAGCCTTTGTGAGCCCCAGTCAAGAATTCCTTAGCCATTTCACACTTGGCCCTCACTTTCACCACGCCTTCAGCCATCTATGCCTTAGCTATAGCCCTGTCTGCCTCTTTGGTTTTAGCCTCCACCAGGGCAGCGAGAAGATTCGCCTCTCTTTGGGCCTTCACCAGCACCTCCTTGAGCTCCCTGACTTCGCGACTTCTGGCCTCCGACTCCTTCTGCAGAACTCCAGTCCTTTTCCTCTCAACTGAAAGTTCCGCCAAGGCATCTTCATTTGCTCATCGAGCTTTGGTCGCTGCCTCTTCCAAGGCCTCGATGTCCTCAAGCTTGAGTTAGGTAGCAACAAAAACCTGCAAAGGAAATCAAAGTCAATAGTCACCCAAAACGTTGAAAGGAAGTTAATCGGGTGCTTACTCTAAGAGCCTTAGAGCAAAGATCCTCCTCAAAGTGGGCATGCTTCTCTATTATATCGGCCATGCCAGCTACTAAAAGATAGTCGACAAGGGCATCTTGCCGAAAAGTGGGAGCCTCAGTGGAAGCTGGAGCCGAAGAAACCTCCTTGACAGAGCGAGATTTCTTGGCGACAGAAGAAGCGACTGGAGCCCCAACCCTATTCTTTATCGAGGACTTGCTCTCTTTGGTAGGAATTTCATCAGGGATGGACTCAACGTCCACCAATTTGGCACTACCTTCTATGTACTTCTTGAGAGCTGCAGAGGTGATGTTTCCAAGTCTTTTACTCTTGTCTGCTCCTATTAGCAATGAAGGAAAAAAGTGAAGAAAAATAGCCAGCCGAAATACTTAGAGGAGAGTCATGGAAAGCATACCAAAGATAGAGGTGTATCCTAGACTGTGCTCGCTAACAAAGAAGTCAATCGCTCTCTAGCTCTTGGGAAGTCCCAAGATCGCCTCCACTCCTGGTCACCTGACTCTGGTGGTGAAGTCTTGACCTTTGCATAAAACAAAGCAAGAACAAAGTAAGGCGTTATCAAGGTCAAGAAATATCTAACAGAATCAAGTCCACAGACCTTTGCGTTTATAGCGAGTTAAAAACCCTGGGCTATCTCCCAAAGAGAGAAGGTAGTAGCGGTTTCTGTAAACCTCATCCTTGGCCCTCCAGACGCAGTGAGCCATGTCATCTACCAAGGCTTCCTTGCCCATTCTAGTGTGAAGATGGTACCTTGTCTGCTCCCACCGGAATAGAGGTCAACTCCGACAAAGCCTGTATAGATGTGGAAGGCAGGAGGAGAGAATTGATTGGGTCAGATACAAGGCTTGTTAGTCGTTGTTATCACTAGAGAGGGTAGTGATCTCCGAAAGGCAGCCTCTAAATACACTTCATAGATGGCACTGTCCGAGGGGTCGCAGTTGGCAGCCCTTTGGGTGGCATTAGCACATCTGAGTGGAAGGTTGGGTGGAAGATCAAAGAGAACTCGCGCTTCTTCGAATGACCTTTGGTCTAGGATTGATGACATGGGGTCTACTAAAACCTTTGAAGGCATTCTGAAATGGTCGCGTTTCTTTTAAAAGAAGCTCAATCGGGACCCTAGAAAAGTTGTAGTGATGCAAGAGAAGAGTCGAAGAAAGTGTTACCTTAGTACTAGAAGTTGAAGCGACAGAGATGCGAATGACGGGAACCGTTAGAGATATGCAAGACCAAAAAGAAATGGTTAGAAACCGCTTGACGATCCGTAGTAAAGATCATCAACGGTGGAGTCCCTAAGTCAAAATCGAAGATCTACTGCTATCGTATCAACGCAATCGCTACTAAAGGTAAAAGAAAGAAAGATCTACCAGAAATATGCCAAAGACTTACCAAAAAAGCAGAGCAAGTGGTGACCCCTCGAGAGAAAACCCTAATTTGACTATGGAGAGGCAAGCGGAAAAGTGAAATGATCCAGACTCATCACTTTCCCGCCTATATAACCCTAGCGGTAATAGAAAAAAGACAAAAAGAAAAGCCCAGACAACGCCATGATCTTCAAGCCCAAGAGTTCATCTGAAAAGATGTGGCCCGTTAAGCGCTAATGAGACTCACGAAGGATGAAGCCATATCAGCGAAGAACTGGCAATGCCAACAAGAATCATGGGTGGAGCTATACTCTACTTTCTTTATTTTTACAAAGTCAATCCCAAACTAAGGTATGAATCGAAATCTCTTAAGAAAGGATATACTCTTCAAATTCCACACGTTGAAATTGAAGAGTGGGGGGCAACTGTTGGGGTAATTTTATTCCCTAAGAGTCTGGCCATAGCCTAGACCAAGGAGATATAAATAAACTCCCTATTTGTAGGTGAAAACCAAGGCCATAGCCAACGGCACCACCGCCAAGCTGATGTCATAGCAGAGGTAGGACGGATATCCCATTAGTCGGTCAAAATCTTAAGAGATAAGGACAAATGCCTTAACGAATCTAGGGAAATATTTCTTTTTGTAAGATAGACTCGCATATAGAAGTTATCCTTAAAATATATGGAAGTACTCTAATTTGAAGGCTAAAAATACAAAGGGAAGAACCCTAATTCAAGGATCTGAAACTTTGACAAACGCAACATATACTTGTAATCGATCTCTTATTCAATCAATAAAGAAGAAACGTTTACATACCTTTTTGTCTATTTCGCTCATCTCTCTCAAAAACCCTAAAACCCTTAGAAATCCTTGTTCTTGTTCTTCTCCATCGAAGAATCCCCAAAAAACAGTTAAAATAAAGCTAGATGATGTTTTAAGTTTCCTCTGAAAACTTGCAGCAGACAATGTGAAACCTACAAGAGGTGAGTTTACTATTGTTAATCTTGTTTTAGGAAATGATGGGGATGTATGCCTTACTTTGAAAATTGCATTGGTGCATTTGATGGCACGCATGTGCCTAATCGTCCTCCTTCTCAGAATGTAGAGCCATTTAGAGGTCGGAAAGCAGAAGCAGTAATGAACATGCTTGCTATATGTAATTTCAGTATGAAATTAATATATGCATATGTTGGAGTACCTAGAAGAGCACATGATACAAAGGTATTAACTCATTGTGCTACGCATGAACCTTTTTTCCTCATCCACCAAACAAAAAATCTTACCTAGTTGATTCGGGATATCCAACTAGAAATAGTTATCTAGGTCCTCATCGTAGAACTCAGTATCATTTTGATCAATTTGTAAGAGGAGGACCACCAACGAATGCTAGAAAATTGTTTAATCGCTAGCATTCTGGCTTACGATCGGTTATCGAACGTACATTGGAGCATAGAAAGCCAAAGGGAGGAGTTTAGATCGCAAACATCTCAAATACGAGCTGAGAAAATAGGTGAAGATTGTGACATCAACGATGGTGCTTCATAACTTTATATGAGAGTAACATTATGAAGATCATGATTTTTCACATTAGGAAGCAATAAAAGAATATGAACATCATGGTGATCAAGAGAATGACAACGATAGTCACACTGAACATACTTCATATATACCGACCGAGGATAGAACAATGGAGGCTTTACGTGATTCCATCTACGAGCAAATGGCAATAGCACATCGTCTTCCATATTAGCATTTTATCATTCTAATTTTCAAAGCTTTTTTTGTTTAATTTCCCACCGTAGAAACCAATACCACTTAAGGTATTATTATTATTTGTCTTTTTAAAGCATACGTGAAATAGCCTTGAATGTTTTAATTATAACTCTTCCACTTTACAATTATAATTGGTTTTTGTACAATTTTTAACTTCACAAATATGTAAAATACTTAAATAGAAATATTTAAATATTTGTGAAAAGTATTTTATTTATTTTTAGTAATGTAATTTTAAATTTTATAAAATTATTATTTTGAAAAAATATAAAAGTGGACAAAAAAAATAAAAAAGAAATGCAGAAACAATATGATATTTTTCGGTTGTAAAATATTATTTAAACAATAAAATATCATTATAATAAGACACTATCTTTTTTAGTCATTTTGCTATCAAATGCATCTGGATGAGAATTGCAATTACATAAACGAATATAACTGCATCAAAACAATATCTATATGTAAAAACTGAAAACAGAAACGAACAACATCTAGATGATGCATCCAGATACAGAAACGAGCAGCATCTATGTTGGAAGAAAAAAAGACCAGCAAGGCATCCATCATATGTTACACTCCAAAAGAATGTGAAATGGTTTTACAACAGTGATCATTTCACCAAAAGTACTTGTTCCACGATCTAAATTATCTAAAACAAACAAAGCTAATGTTTAAAATAAGATTTTTTAAAAATATATCCAAAGAAAGATTTTCTATTAAAACTAAAATATATGTTGGGGGTAATTTTATTTCTTTAGAGTCAAATCTTAGTGAGACCAGGGGCGAGGGAAGCAATGAAACCAGGGCTCAAGTCATGGTCATGATACTACGCCAAAGCTGTAGAAACCAGGGCCGAGAATATTTCCAGAATATTCTCATGAGATCCTTCCTTATCAGATAAGAACAACCGAAGATAAAAAGGAAATTATCTTTATTACTAAGATGGAACAAAGTGGTAATTATCATAATATTTATTAAAAGATATGAAAATATCTATTATGAACATCTATAAATAAAGATCTCATAAACCCTAAAGAGGATCCATGAATGGAGAGTTATTCAAGAGCAGACACAAAAATCTGTCCACAGAGACTATCCTGGCAGACCAGGACGTCATCCATAGTATGTCCCAGACAGACTAGAACGATGGTCACAGAGCCCTAATATGCTCCAGACAAACCACGACGACAACCATAGAGCAACAAACAACCCTAGAGACAGAACAGCCAGGCCGACAGCTGAAACCTACCAGCCACAACTAGGATAGGCAGACTGCCATAGTTTAGTCGATCCTCCATGGCTGACCTGATCTCCTTCACAGAATAAGCAATCTCCCAAGATCTTATTCATATACATGTTCACAACATGTATCCTACGAGGTAACCCTTATCTCTAAGTCTTTCGGTAATGACCATGAACCATACCGACGATTCTATTGACACAGTTAAGGATCCACGATGTTCCCAAGACCTCCCGATGATCCTCATGAACCACATCGTGAGGTCTACTACCATCTATGAGGCCACGAGCCTATTATAACTCTCGATGATGCTCACGAACCACATCGACGAGGCTTACATCATTGGTTGAGGTCATTAAACCCTCTGATTGATATTATATGAACTACAAATGGATGATCCCTTACAAATGGTACGTAGGCAGCCCTTACATAGGACACAACTCATAATCAAAACCACCAGCCCCACTACGGGTGGAAGTTGCCATGCTTAAGTCACTGAGGCCCACGAGGTCATCTCCCTTGGTGATATTGTCCTTCTTGACGACATTGATTTGATCTACGAGATCAACACCGACGATGCCACACTGATGGTCGCCAATGCGCCATATTCATGCCATGGCGCCATAGTTAGACTAATGCACCATAGTCACGCTAAGGCACCATGGTCAAACCATGGACCCATGGCCAAGCAGCAGCTACAAGAGGACTACTAGTTCTACCTAGCCAACGTCCAGGGACCAGCACGAGTTACCCTTGGAGTTATAGATACTTATCATTGTATCACTGGCTACAAGCCACCTTTCAAACTATTAATGAAGTATCTCTTTCATTCATCATTCAATAGAGTTGCCCCGGTGGACGTTGATCAAAAAAACCCCAAAACAATTTAGCGCTAGAAGGAGGGGTGGTTATAATTACATGGTACGCGATGGATGAGAGAGATATGGCGGATCCCTTAAGAGGAGACATCCATGGAGCTTGATTCATTGACGCAATAAGCTTCACATCATACGAGGAGGAGGAGGCATGACCCTACACAATGGTCTGATAGTTATGCCATTGTCGATACTAAAGCTATTTGGTCGTTCAACAACCGTCTTCTAAAGCCATAAAGTATGATCAGACCATGACTCCTCAGTCCATGTTTTCTCAGGTAATGTCTGATCAGACCATGGCTCCTTAGTCCTCTCTTTGGCAAATTGAGTCTGATCAGACCATGGCTCCTTAGGTGACGACTTGGCAAATTCAGTATGATCAGGTCGTGGCTCCTCAATCCATGTCTTCTCATATAGAATCTGATCATACCATGGCTCCTCAGTCGATGCCTTGGCAAATTTTGTTTGATCAAACCATAGCTCCTCAGCCGATGCCTTGGCGAAGTCAATCTGAAAAGACCATGGCTCCTCAGTTCATATCTTCTTGGATCAAATATGTTCAGACCATGGCTCCTCAGCTTATACCGTGGCAGATCGAGTCTGATCAGAGCACGATCTTAGAAACAAGAGAATGGGAGGAAGCACTGGCTCCCTCAGAGGCCATGAAAATCCTTGTGAGATCCCACAAAGGCGAATGTAAATTACGCTCAAGGAGCAAAAGACTTATCTTTAAATTCAAGAGAGTGGAAAGTCATTGGCCAACCACGACGCATGAAGCGGTGCTCCATATACGATCATGCAACCAACGCAGGAGATACGTTCAAAGCACCCAAAGGAAGCCGAAGGATAACGGACAGAGAAAATCCATGGAGTTTCGTTGTTTATCGCATGATGACAAAGTTCTCCACCGAAGAGACTTCATGCTCATTTACCTAAGGCATGGAGCCAAGGTTCGAGAGTAGCGCTATTGGTAGGAAGAAGCATGCAACTAAAGCGAAAGCCAGAGAATTCAAACACGACCAACAAAGTGCCAACTGAAAAAGCCAGGTACAAGGATCAAGAGCATACCAGCGAAAATAGGCATGGTGAAAACTAACCTGATAGCTTAAATGCCTTACATCTGAAATCCTATCCCTTTTATTTACATTACACTTTAGTGCTTTCCTTTTAGATCACAACTTCGGATAGTCTACGAGACCCCGTTGTTTGTAGATTTTTTACTTTGCCTTGTCTACAAGACAAGGATTACTCTCAGCCCTTCGAACACGGGCCAGTCCCTAACCAAGGACCAAGGCCACGGGCCTCTCAGTCCTTGGAACATGGGCCAGTCCCTAACCAAGGACCAAGGCCACGGGCCTCTTAGTCCTCGGAACATGGGCCAATCCCTAATCAAGAAACAAAGGCCACGGGCCTCTCAGTCCTTGGAACATGGGCCAGTCCCTAACCAAGGAACAAAGGCCATGGGCCTCTCAGTCCTTGGAACATGGACCAGTCCCTAACCAAGGAACAAGGCTATGTGCCTCTCAGTCCTTGGAAAATGGGTTAGTCCCTAACCAAGGACCAAGGTCATGTGCCTCTCAGTCCCTAACTAAGGACCAAGGCCACGTGCCCCATGGTTAGACTTTAAATAATCTAACAAATATGAACCCTTGGTTCTCTAGGGCCATGTGCCCCACGGTTTAGATATAGAATCTAAGGATTCGTAAATCTAATGCCTAAGAGACATTGGTTCACCGACGCTATGTGTCTCATGGTTAGACTTTATATAGTCTAACAAATACGAACCCTTAGTTTTTTAGGGCCATGTGCCCCACGACTTAGATATAGAATCTAAGGATTCGTAAATCTAATGCCTAAGAGACCTTGGTTCACCGAGGCTACGTGCCCCATTGTTAGACTTTAAATAGTCTAACAAACACGAACTCTTGGTTCTCTAGGGCCATGTGCCCCAAGGCTTAGATATAGAATCTAAGGATTCGTAAATCTAATGCCGAAAAGACCATAGTTCACCAAGGCCACAGGCAAGAGGCGAGCTTGACAGGAGCACATGGGTCGACCGAAGCAAACAAACCTCAAGACCATGGTGCCCAATAAACTATGGGGCCCTGGTCAGGGGGATTCTTATTTTGGATCTTTCCATATCTAACCGTCCATGATGCAGGGGAAAGTCTAGAAGAAAATTTTATTTTCAGTGAAAGAGCGATTTATCACCTAAGCGATTCTTTTTAAAGAAAAGCTGATATAAATTAAACGCCTCCGAAAGTAACTAGACCGAGCCTAAATGCTTTTACTGGGTTGACCACGAGAACCTAGGTTAGTAATAACCAAGGATAATCGGACAATCTAAATAGAGAAGAAAAAGATATAAACTATCTTTGGAAAACTCCTGAGGCCGTGCGCCACTAAGGCTTTGTACCCACCAAGGCCTTGTGCACAAAAAATTCATATAATGCGGACAGGATCATAAAAGCCATGGTTGAAAGGCCATGGTGGAATGCGGACGGGATCCTAACTATGGTCCATCTAATGCGGACATACTCCTAAAAACCATGGTTGAAAAGCCATGGCAAAATGCGGACAGGCTCCTAACTATGGTCCATCTAATGCGGACCAGATCCTAAAAATCATGGCTGAAAGGCCATGGCGGAATGCGGACGAGATCTTAAAAACCATGGTTGAAAGGCCATGGAAAAATGCGGGCCAGATCCTAATGATGGTAGATGCAATGCATCAAAACTATGAGTTAGCAAAACTAATGGATATGTGCACCGCTGTCCATCCTAGTACGTGACTCATAGAAAAACTTAAAACGGTCGATCATAATAAAGCTAGCAAAAAATATGACACACGGTGTCAATAAGGCTTCCGTCCAGGGACTAAATGTCCAAACAGGACTTGTGTCCACAGGCTTAGCGCCCACCGAGCAAACCACTCACAAAAAATATGGGCTAGTACCACTGATAACGGACTCTAGCCCAAGGACCATGAGTCCAAAAAAGACCTTGTGCTCAAAGGCAGGTGTGCTCACCAATCTATGTAATAAAACATGATCAAATCGAGCATAAGGCTTGACAATTAAACGCTTATGAATTCGCGACTCATAAAGCGTCAAATTGGCAGGACCTTATCTCACAGAAACCAGACTTTCATAGTCTAACAGATATGAACCCATGGTTTACCAAGGGCTTGATGCCTCACAGTTACGCTTGGTTAAGATCACCACAGACCCTTGGTTCTCTAAGGCCATGTGCCCCCAGGCTTAGATATCAAATTTGAAAATTTGTAAATCTAATGCCCTAGAGACCATAGTCCATCAGGGCCATGTGCCCCACGTTTTCTTTGAATGCAGATTCAATGATGAAATATCGTGGACCTACCCAAGCCATGGATATCTAGGCCCCAGTAGAGTAGCCAAAACCAACAAATCAGAGTGCTTCAGCCAACCAAGGCCGAAAGCCCCATAAAGCCGAATGTCATGCCCAAAGAGCAAGAAAGCCCTGGAACTCAGAAGAGAACGCAAGGAGCTAATCTCTGTCATGGGCCTGACAAGATCGGACATCTAAAAAGACGAACCCCTGGTTCTCTAGGTCCATGTGCCCCAAGGCTTAGATATAGAATCTAAGGATTCGTAAATATAACACCTAAGAGACCATGGCTCACCAAGCCACGTGCCCCATGGCCATGCACCCATCAAGTCCAAGACTCCTCAGGCCAAGAGCACAGCGAGGAGTCATCAACCAAGTTGTGACCCGTGTATTGTTAAGATCAAACGCCAAAGAGAAGCAATTCAAGGCTAAGAACCCGAGCGATGGCCAGACGTCTTTGTAGAAGACCAAGGTCAAACCATGGTCCCAGAGCTATGACCAAGAGGAAAAATACTCCAGATTTTGAATCACAAAGCACAAGTGGATTCTCATACACTAAGGCCGCATGCCATTTGATGCTCCAAAAGCAAGCAAGTCTTATACCAAAAGCCAAGGCGAAGGTCACAACCTTACACTATATGGGGGTTAAACCCTATTGATAAGATCTCCTTGGCACAACCAGAAAGTTTGTGCCGAAATGAGACTCATGTGAATAAGGGTGGATTAACTTCGATATTGACGAATTCAAAAGGAAGAGGCAAAAGGCAATCCAACAAAAGCAGCAAAGGAAGGAGATTAACTCAACCCAAGTGATGCGGATTGGATGGTGGCAACATGACTGAACCACGACCTACTTGCGGATCCTAACATGAATCCATCAAACTAAGAAGGAATGATTATACTCTTTCACCCGATCTACTCATACTTGGCCACGACGATCTCAGCCAAACCAGTAGACCCCTTAGCAGGATGGCGATAATGGCAAGGACTATTAGTATCTCTACTCTTCACATTCTAACTTTAAAAAATGAAGAGTGGGGGGCAACTGTTGGGGGTAATTTTATTCCCCTAGAGTCAAGCCTTAGTCAGACCAGGGGCGAGAGAAGCAATGAAACCAGGGCTCAAGTCATGGTCATGATACTACGCCAAGGCTGAAGAAACAAGGGCCGAGAATATTCTCAAAATATTCTCCTGAGATCCTTCCTTATCAGATAAGGACAACTGAAGGTAAAAATGAAATTATCCTTATTGCTAAGATGGAACAAATTGGTAATTATCCTAATCTTTATTAAAAGTATGGAAATGTCAATTATGGACATCTATAAATAAGGATCTCATAAACCCTTAAAAAGATCCAGGCATGGAGAGTTATTCAAGAGCTCCCTTCATGAAAGACACAAAAATCTGCCCACAGAGACTGCCTTGGCAGACCAGGGCGTCATCCAAAGTCTGTCCCAGACAAACCAGAACGATGGTCACAAAGCCCCAGTATGCTCCAGACAAACCACGGTGACAGCCATAGAGCCACAGACAGCCCTAGAAACAGAACAACCAGGCCGACAGTTGAAACCTACCAGCCACAGCTAGGATAGGCAGACTGCCATAGTATGGCTGATCCTCCATGGCTGACCAAATCTCTTTCACAGAATAAAAAATCTCCCAAGATTCTATTCATCTACATGTTCACAACATGTAACCTACGAGGTAACCCTTATCTCTAAGTCTCTTGGTAATGGCCATGAACCATACCGACGAGTTTATTAACATGGTTAAAGAGCCACAATGCTCCCAAGACCTCCTGATGATGCTTATGAACCACCTCGTGAGGTCTACTACCGTCTATGAGGCAACGAACCCATTATAACTCTCGATCATGCTCACGAACCACATTGACGAGGCTTACATCATCGGCTGAGGTCATTAAACACTCCGATTGATATTATATGAACTACGAATGGTTTGATCCCTTACAAAGGGTACGTAGGCAGCCCTTACATAGGGCATAACTCATAATCAAAACCATCCATCCCACTACAGGTGGAAGTTGCCATGGTTAAGTCACTGAGGCCCACGAGGTCATCTCTCTTGGCGATATTGTCCTTCTTGACGACATTGACTTTATCTACGAGATCAACACCGACGATTCCACACTGATGGTTGCCAAGGCGCCATAGTCATGCCATGGCGCCATAGTTACACTAAGGCGCCATAGCCACGCTAAGGTACCATGGGCAAACCATGGACCCATGGCCAAGCAGCACCTACAAGAGAACTACGAGTTCTACCTAGCCAACGTCTAGAGATCAGCACGAGTTACCCTTGGAGTTATGGATACTTATCATTTTATCATTGGCTACAAGTCACCTTTCAAGCTAATAATGAAGTATCTCTTTCGTTCATCATTCCATAGAGCTGCCCCAGTGGACGTTGATAAAAAAAACCCCGAAACAATATATATAACCGTTTGGCTTTTTATACCGCTAAAGAAAGGACATTTAGTCAAGTCGTTAAATGTCTACCTCCATGGTCATCCCATCGAAGTTCAACTCCACTTATATCGTATTGTCCTGCATAGTATGCTTTTTTGGCTATAGATCATATCTTATCAATTCAACCGGTGAAAAAAAAAACTTTAGGTGTTTAGTAAAAACTTATTAATTTTGGATTAGCCTTTCAAATAAAGTAGTTTCTCACGTTTTTGAGTATTTTTTGTTATCATTTTTTTCCACTTTATTGATGTTAAACTTCAAGTTTATAATGAGGACCAAGGCAACAAACTATCAGGCCCATGGACTCGCAATAATTTTATGGACAAATTGTAATCATCCACAAATGAAAGAAGTGAACTCAACATGGAAAGAACACAAAGGGTCAAAAGGCAATGCTTGGGCATTCTATGTGGAAACCTCTATATCTTTCAATCGGAATTTAAATTATCTAATTAGATTTAAATTTAGATATTTGGATATTTTATTGGTAGTTAGTCAATGAAAACTAAAGTTATAAACTTTTGGTTTTTACAAAAAGAAAACATTTTTTACGAAAAAAACAGAAAACATTTGTATTGCAAAACAAGAACATAGGGAAAATATGCTTCTCCAGCGTCAAGAGTCTCACAATGACATTCATATAGTCTTATGTGACATTCGCAGTGTTGTAGCTTCTTTGCACTCTGTTTCGTTCATCTTTATCCTCCGCTCTCAGAATTTTGTAGCGGATTTATTAGCTAAAAACGTTTAGTTATCTTTAGTTCCTTCCTAGTGAAGGCTTTTAAGCAATGAAACATCATTGTTGACCAAAAAAAGTAACATATGCTTAGGGTCAAATTGTTTGAGAGATTAAAGTGCCAATTCCTTAAATTTATTTTCCACTTACATACATATAAAAGGCCAAAATCTGTAATTAGCATATAAACTCTAATAGAGGTGTATTCAATCAATAATTTGTAGGGGTTTGCAACAAAATCTGAAATCTCATGTTATTCAAACAAAAATTTTTAAAAAATCGAAATTTAATGTTATTGGAGCAGTGATTTTAAAATGTATAATCAAATCCACTGTTATTGGAAAAAAATTTAAGTGGTTGATTTTTAGTGACTTTAAGGTGTTTTAGTGGAATTTCCTTATTAAAAATTTAAAGATTTAAATCACATTGTTTTAGGTAGAATTGCAGAGAATTTTAAAAACAGATCACAATAATTTTCTTAATTCACCAAAATCTTTTAAAAATTTACGAAATTATGGAATTAGGTTTTAAACGGAAAAATGTACGAAATTATACAATACACCCGATAACTCACTAAAAATCAAGTCCTCCCTTATACTCAATCCAATACACCCTCCTTATATTTTTGAATCGCCCCTAAAGTACACCCGGTAAATTAGCGTACATATTACAAATCATCATCACAATCACTATTATTGTATAGTTTAAGTGGAAATTTACGGAATTATGTTTTCAACGGAAAAATGTACGTCCATTTTTTGTAAAAAAATCGCTAGACTTAAAAAAAAATTTACGGATTTACGTTTTAGCGAGAAAATTACAAATTTAAGTTTTTTTGCTGGAAAATTTTGTGGATGAACTTATATTATTTTAGCAGGAAAATTACGGATTTACATTTTTACAGAAAAATCGACGAATTAACGTTTTTGACAGAAAAAATAAAAATTTCTATTTTTGGTGGGAAAATCGATAGACTTAACTCTTTTACAGAAAAAAATTTACAGATTTACATTTTTGGCGCAAAATCGACGGACTTACATTTGTTACAAAAAAATACAAATTTATATTTTTGACGGAAAAATTTGGAGATTCACGTTTTCGACGGAAAATAATGGATATATGTTTCCTTCGCTAAGGATTTTCTACAGTAATTTACGATATGATAATTATAGTAAACCATATCATAGGAGCATATTATTAAATTAGTATTAATTTATTAAGACGTGAACAATATACCTATACATTTATGCCCTTTGAATAGGCAAAATAACTATAGAATGTATTAGTTATAATTTTTTTTTATCAGAGTATTAGTTATAATTATGTCCAAATTGTAGTAACTCAAATCAGTTTTGGTATGTAATAATAAAATTTGCTAAATTTTAAAAAGCTTCTTGCTTGTTGGACAAGATTGTTTTGGACTATGATTTATAGTAGTCAAATATTGGAAAGCTACGCTAATTTTTAACATTCCAATATTTTTTACGGTCATTTAATGTTTGAACCGATTTTAGAAAAATGCATTAACAACGACATGGTCAATGGACTATATAATAGAAATGTATGCAATACAATCTAATGCATCCACACAAAGAAAATAAAGTATTGTTTTTTATGGTCATGATTAATAGTGTTTTCAATATCATCATTTCAAACAAAAATTATATGCTTCATGTGAAATTTCTTAATATATGGCGTCAAATTTACAGATATAAGACTACGTTTAGGCGATTTTAGCCGATGAAATGGTGTGATTTTCGCAAAAATTTTAAGAACTCATTTTTAAATTTGTGTTTATAAAAACGTTTTCATAAATACTTTATACTTGTGTTCTTAAGTATCATATCAGTGATTCATAAGCTCTTTTTTTTTGATAAACAGTGATTCATAAGCTTTGTTTTCTTTTTATATAAGCAAAGTTTATATTAATATTTACGTATGTATAACATTGTTTTTAAACCATGATTCAACCAACCATGTTTTACAAGTATTTGTGAGCTATAGATATAAACATATCAGTATGAAAAACTGTAATAGCTCACAATACCTTACACGCTATTTAACGTTTCATATAGAAAATTAGATCATATTACTTTTTTAAATACATATTATTAAATACTATATATCTATATATATATATATATTAATTTTAAAAATAATATAGAATAAATTTTAACATTTTACTTTTTCTGGAAATTTACATTTTCAACATTACAAAATCAAATTCATTAATTTTTGTAGTATGTTTACATTTAATATACATTTAATGGAATACACTATTGCATGAATGATGAATTGAAACATTTTTTTATAATATACATTTATTCGGTGCTAATCACACTCAAGAATAAAATAAAATTTTATAATAAAAGGTGGAAAGTTCGATTTAGAAACAAAAAAAAAAAGAAAAGATAAAAGATCGTGTTGGAATATTTTACTTCTATTTAGGAGGGTGTATCAAACATGGATTTTGAGTGATTTGGGTTAAAATCTGAAATTTCATGTTACTGAAACAAAAATTTTAAAAAGTCTTATAAAATTCACCGTTATTGAAATGGTGATTTTAAAATGTATCTTCAAATCCACTGTCATTGGAAATATTTTAAGTAATGAATTTTAAGTGATTTAAGGTGTTTTAGTGGAATTTTCTTGTTAAAAATACAAAAGAATCAAATCACATCAAATCACTTGGTTTTAAACGGAATTGCAAAGAATTTCTACAAAAATCACAACTACTTCTCAAATTCATCAAAATCTTCTAAAAACTCATTAAAAATCAAATCTCATCAAATACACAATTCAATACATCCCCTTTATTTCTTAGTAGTACTTTAAATCTAGACAAAATTTATATTTTTTAGATAAGATTATTACAAACAAATAAATTCAATTTGTATCACCAAAATCTTTTGAATATTTAAAATTTGTAGTCATCTTATACCCATTTACAATACAAAAATTGGTATAAAATATGTATTTCATATTATAAAACACATAAATTTAAAATCATCTTATATACTTAACTTTACAAAATAATGAAATTTCAAATTTAAGTACATATAATAAAAATATAAATATGTAACTATACTCATAAAATCGTGAATTATGGTATACATTTTATGGAAATAAATCTTCCACGATTTAATATTTATAAAGCTTTTCATATAAAACAAAATTTAAAGACGTAAATTTATTATTATGATAATGAATTAAGGTATACATTAATTCAAATTGAATCTTACGTAGAATATTAAGTATGGAGTCATGGAATTTAAAAATAATAAATACTTAATAATGATATATTTTCAAAAAAAGTTCCACAAATATATTAAACGAGGGATTTGATATTTTTATCAAAAAAAAAAATCAAATCCCTCGTTTAATATATTGTGGAAATTTTTTTGAAAATATATCTTTATAAAATAAAATATAATCATTTATCTTTATAAGTATGAATAAATACAATATATAGTATTTACTATATTTGTGTACCATTAAGTATATTATTCCATTAAAGAATCTTATAAGAAAATTACGTCAAGAGTTCATTTACATAATCAATCTATGATCGGTTATACCTATTATTTCATATAATTAACAAAAAAAATTTTGGGAATGTACTTACTTAATAAACATGTACTTACAGAAAAAGTTCTGGAAAAATGAAAGGAATGAATATAAGAAAGATGAATTTGTTGTTAATGGCTTCGCCAAAGAAACGAAAGGACAGTAAGGGTAGAATTACTACGGTATCATGTGTTGCTAAACCGTTGTCATTTCGCGTTGCAGGAACTAAGACTCTCGGTGGAGTCACCAAGGGAGGTACGATGCCTCCCAAAACATCTAAGAAAGGAATGGTGAATCCCTCAAAACCATCAGCTCACCCGTGAAGATTATGAGTTGGAATTGTCAGGGTCTCGGAGGGGATTTGATGCCTGACACATTAAGAGATCTATGAAATAAATTTAGATCTGATATTGTATATCTATCAGAGACTAAACAATCGTCTTTTTCTTTAAAAAAATTTCAAGTTGAGTTTGGTTTTAATAATTTGTACACTGTGGAACCGATTGGACTCAGTGGTGGTCTTGCTATGTTGTATAATAATGAAATAAAACTTGATGTTTTGTTCTCTAATAATCGCATTATAGATGTCAATACAACGTTTTATGGATTTAAAGTTTCCATATCGTTTGTCTACGGTGAACCGGTGGCAGCGAATAGGTGTTTTGTTTGGGATAAACTAACGGAAATAGGCACACATAGATCAAATGCATGGTTAATAATAGGTGACCTTAATGAGCTCACCGGAAACCATGAGAAAAAAGGGGGTAAAATGAGATTTGCGGCCTATTTTGTTCCTTTTAACCATATGCTTAGTCACTGCGGAATGACAGAATTCCCGTGCGCAGGTGACCAGCTCTCATGGAAAGGGACGCGAAATAAACAAAATATCAGGTGTAAACTGGATAGAGCAGTAGGAAATGAGGAATGACACAATATTTTCAATCATTCTAAGGTGGAATATTTGACGAGGATAGGTTCGAATCAAATTATAAATCGGAGCCGTATTACAGGAATTTTCGGTTTGACAAGAGATGGATAGGGAAGGATGGTTTAGCAGAAGCTATAGAGAATGGCTGGAATCGTACAAGGAATTTTCGGACCCCGGCATTTGTGGATAAGTTCCAAAATTGCCGAAACTCAATCTCCTGGTGGAGAAAAAATAATGTACCACCAGGAAAAGAGAGGATTAGCGCACTGAAAAACAAACTAGAGGAAGCTCAAAATGATGACTTTGTATCGCCGAATATTATTGTGGATATTAAAAGGAAGCTTCACGAAGCGTATAGAGATGAGGAAATCTTTTGGAAACAAAAAAGTAGAAACTTATGGTTAAAGGAGGGTGACCGGAATACAAAATTTTTTCATGCGACAACCAAGCAGAGGAGAGCGAGGAACCAGATCACGGGATTATTTAATCCACAAGGAACATGGGATGAATCTCCAGAAGGGATGGAAGAATTTGCGGTTGAATATTTTAATGAGTTATTAAACCCACGACGACGGGAGATTTTTCTCAAGTCCTTGAGAATGTAGAATCTGCAATCTCAGATACCATGAATCAAAATTTAATCAAGGAAATCACGGAAACAGAAGTCAGGTCAGCACTTTTTGCCATGCACCCCGAAAAAGCACCTGGGCCCGATGGGATGACAGCTTTGTTCTTCCAAAGGTATTGGGGAACAATGAAGGAAGATATAGTCTGTCTGGTTAGGGATTTTTTTTTCGAACTGGGCGTTTTGACGCACGTTTGAACGAAACCAATATTTTTCTTATACCCAAGATGGATCAACCAAAGAGGATGACAGAGTTGAGGCCAATCAGCTTATGTAACATGACATACAAAATTATTTCAAAAAATTTATGTCTGCGTTTGAAAAAATTCTACCAAGTGTTATCTCGGAAACACAGTCGGCTTTTGTCTCCGGGAGATTGATTACGGATAATATTTTGATTGCTCAGGAAATGTTTCACGGTTTGCGTACTAATCGGAGGTGTCGGCATGAGTTCATAGCTATTAAAACAGACATGAGTAAAGCTTATGATCGAATTGAATGGCCTATTCTGGAAGCAGTTTTACAGAAACTCGATTTTGGACAGGTTTGGATATCTTGGCTAATGTGGTGTGTGCGGACGGTATCATACAAGATTCTTTTCAATGGACGTCCAACAGGGAACATAGTCCCACAACGAGGCCAAAGACAAGGAGATCCTTTATCACCATATCTATTTATTATTTGTAAAGTACTAATTGCGAATATTAAACGTAAGGAACATGAGGGGGCCATAACGGGTGTCCAAATTGCCCATCAAAGCCCGCCAATATCACACATTTCTTCTCTTTGCAGATGATAGTCTTTTCTTCTGTAAGGCGGATGACTCTCAATGTCAAGTTGTCCTGGATGTATTGAGAGACTATGGGATTGCATCAGGGCAAGTTATCAATTTCGATAAATCATCGGTGATGTTTGGAGACAGCGTTCCGGAACAGACAAAGGTGGTGATGAAATCGATACTCAACATCACAAAGGAAGGGAGGATGGGTACATATCTTGGAATCCCTGAAAGTTTGGGAGGCTCTAAGAGCCAGATTTTTAACTTCGTCAGAGAAAGATTAGGAGAAAGAATAAATGGATGGTCCTCCAAGATTCTTTCAAAAGGTGGTAAGGAGATTCTGATTAAATCAATCATTCTTGCCTTACCCAATCATGTCATGTCATGTTTCAAGCTCCCCCAAATGTTAACTACAATGTTAACTAGTGCGATAGCAAAATTCTGGTGGAGCTCCAATGGATGTAACCGCGGTCTCCATTGGTTTGTATGGGACAAATTATGTATTCCAAAAGAGAATGGAGGTTTAGGTTTTTATTCTTTGGAGGATTTCAATACGGCTTTATTGGCCAAACAGTTATGGCGACTTATTCAGTTTCCGGGATCGCTCGTTGCTCGGGTACTACGTGGCCGATATTTTAAGAATTTTCATTCGCTAAATGCTAAAAAGCCACATTCACCCTTATACGGATGGAGGAGCATTTTTCAAGTCAGGCATTGCTGCGGCCAGGTATAAGGGTTCGCATTGGCTCCGGAATAAACACATCAGTCTGGCATGACCCATGGGTTCCGGATGTTGATCTGCGTCCGGCGAGGGGACCGGGTGGTGCTTGGTACCCTAATTTCCAGGTATTCCAATTGATTAACCCAGTGACGAGAGACTGGCATCTACCACTTTTACAGGAATATGTTGCTCAAGAGGATATTGATTTGATACGAGGCATTCAACCCAATCGGAACATTACCTCTGATAGAGTGATATGGCATTATACAAAATTGAGACAGTACACGGTTAAATCGGGATACAAACTCCTTAATAATTTGGAGATTAATCGGATTAATAATAATGGTTGGGGCCCCAGCTTAGAGGCATTGAAAGCGTATATATGGAACATAAAATGACCGCTGAAAGTTCAACATTTTATCTGGCAACTTATTTCAGGGACTTTGGCGATCACCTCAGAACTAGTTCACAGGGGAGTACGATGTGACACAGTATGTAGACGTTGTAATTCTGCTGAGGAGACAATTAACCATGTTTTTTAGTGCGAGTCGATTCGACACATTTGGACCTTCTGGAAGGATCCAGAAAGGCTAGAGGCTTTTCCTACCACCTCGATTTATACAAATATGGCCTATCTCTTTTGGTGTACCCCTCTGAGGAATCAGGATAGGGATCGGTATGACCTCTACCCATGGATTTTATGGTTAATATGGAAAGCTAGACATAAAAAAGTCTTTCAAGGGATCGATTTGGACTCAGACGCGATACTAAAGGATGCATAGACGGACTGTCTCGCTTGGAAAGAAGCACAAACCTCAGATCCTCCAGTAGAGGAAAGGATAGATGTGGAACATACAGTTACCGATGGTTTATTTTGTCAGGTAGATGGCTCATGGAAGCAATCAGATCCCACCTCTGGGCTTGGTTGGACCTGTAAAGAAAGAGATAACAAGGTAATCCTTATGGGGGCAAAATGCAAGCTACAAAGTCTTTCACCACTCCATTCAGAGATGGAGGCTTTATCTTGGGCAATATGAGAACTGCATGCACGCGGAATTAATTGTCAGACATTTCAGACGGATTGCGCAGAACTCCTCAAGATCATCCAAGACCCTGACGGGTGGCCAGCTTTTTATACGCTCATCTAGGAACATCAGATGCTTCAAGAACATTATCCATGTTTCATGCTGAATCTCATCCCGCATGTGATGAATACGAAAATAGATAGCCTGGCACGAAGATCCCGTATTTTCTTCAATGATTATATTTTTGTACACTCTTCTTTTTCGAGGTGGTTACCTGAATCGGGTGACAACTTCTAATTAATGTGTGGTTGGAAAATAAAAATAAAAAAAATAAACATGTCTTTCCAAAATTAATCTAAAAATACAATACATATATTTTAATGCAAATTTTATTTGTTCAGTGCTCATGAAAGATTCAAAAGTTATATAACAAAAAGAAATTTAAAATCATTAATTTAATGTAAATTTAAACTCATTAATTTATTGTAAATTAAAAGTGAAATTTATTTTGATATGTAAACCATAAAAATGAGATTATAGTTAAATCTTCCATATAAATTAGAAATTCACTTTTTATTGTAAATTTAAAATACATTAAATTTTTATAAGTGCACAATAAAAGAATGATCCTATAATTAAATCCTCATATAATATTTATACACGCAATTTTTTGCGGAAATCTACTTAGTTATTTTATTAATTATATCATTTTTATCATCATTAGTGTTACCATAATCATCATCACAATCATCATCGTATAATAATTTAGGCAAAATTTTATGAAATTATGTTTTCATTGGAAAAATTTACGACCGTTTATGGTAAGAAAATTAATAAACTTACGGAAAATTTAATGATTTACATTTTAGCGAGAAAACAACAGATTTAAGTTTTTTGTAGGCAAATTTTGTGGATGGATGTATATTTTTAGCAGGAAAATTACAGATTTATGTTTTTATAGGAAAATTGACGGAAAAATAGAAATTTATGTTTTTTGGTGGAAAAATTGATGGATTTAACTTTTCAGTAAAAAAAATTTTTGGATTTATGTTTTTGGCGTGAAAACCGGCAGAATTACATTTTTAACAGAAATTATCTACTTGTATTTTTGGGTGGTATGATATTGATATCGGTAATAAGTTACGAGATAATGTAAATGTACTATGGTGATATTTGAAAATGATTTATTTAATTGGTGATAATAATGATTATGATGTTGTAACGATGATAATACTGAAAAGTCATTCATGACATTGTGAGGATTAATAAATTAACCCATTACAATTTATAAACCAATTTATTCAAGAGCAAATTGTCAAAAATAACCTAAAACAAATTTTTTTCTAAGCAAGTAACCCAAAACATATTTTTTAGACAAAACTAACTTTTGGGGGTAGGGAAATTACATTTAAGGCCCTTATGAACAAACAAAAAAATAGAAGGGACAATTACCTTTATACCCTCTAGAAGTCTGCACGGAGTCAGTAGACTTCATTTGCAGATTGCTATGGAAGTCTGCATCTGTAATTAAACCTTGTTTTTAAATTAGAAATTTTGAAAAAAATAATTTGAGTAAAAATGTATATCCATAAATTAAATC
>OVAN01000618.1:0-54442 GCA_900406275.1 Anastatica hierochuntica
TTCTTGATCATGTCTTGATGACTCTTTTTCTTCTTGATCATCACCATTACCTCCTTCATGATCAAGAAGAATACTCTCCTTTTGGATTTCGGTACTAATGGTACCACTGGTTCTGCTTGTACCACTGGCGTCAGTACCACTAGTACCACTGGTTCTGCTTGTACTACTGGTACTATTTGTACTACTGGTTCTTCTTGGAATCTCAAGGTTGCTTATACCAAGTGTATCTAATATTTTCTTGAGATTGTTGGCTCGGTCCGAAGGAGTACTTGACAAATCCTTCAAGCTTTCCCAATCTTTCTCATCGTAATAGCTCTTGAACTCCATAAATTGTACATCTCGTGAGACCAATACCCTTCGTGTCTCCGGGTCATAACATTTATATCCTTTTTGTGTAGTTGAATATCCAATGAAAATGGCCTTGGTACTCTTTGCCTCAAGCTTATTCCTTAGTTCTCCGGGTACTAATACAAAACAAACACACCCAAAAATAGGTAAATGAGTAATGGAAGGTTTAGCTTTGTTTAATACCTCAAATGGCGAGATGTCTTGTAAGATCTTGGTTGGAATTCGGTTAATAAGGTAGCATGCCGTTACAACCGCATCTCCCCAAAACCTTTTAGGCATACTTGTGTGGAACATCATGGACCGAGCTACCTCCATCAAGTGTCTATTCTTCCTTTCGGCCATCCCATTTTTTTTTGGAGTGTATGGACAAGTTGTTTGATGAAGAATACCATGCTTAGCGAGATGTAGTTTAAAGTTTGTGCTTGTATACTCCCCACCATTGTCCGATCTAAGGATTTTAATCTTGGCATTGAATTGGTTAGTCACATAATTTTGAAAATTTATAAATGCTTCTAACACCTTATCCTTAGATTGTAACAATGTGATCCATGTATACTTAGATTTTTCATCAATGAAGGTAACAAAATACTTATTATTTTCTCTAGATAAACATGGTGCAGTCTATACATCCGAGTGAATGAGATCAAAACAATTATCATAGATTGTGAATGATTTAGAAAATACGGTTCTACAATGTTTACCGAGAATGCAAGCTTCAAAATCATGATTTTGAACCGAAATACTATGCATGATTAATCCTAAGGCACGAGAATGAGGATGTCCTAATCTAGCATACCACAAAAACTCATTACTAGAGGCCGAAAAAGACTTAAAAACGTGAAAAGATTCGGGTAGTGGCTTGGTATCTTCAAGCATGTACAAGCCATCCTTGGTTACTCCTTTGTCAAATACCTTACTTGATTTCATATCCTGAAAATAAACCTCATTAGGACCAAATACAACATTGCAATTCAAGTCATTAGTATTCCTTTTAACCGATAGCAAATTTGAGGTAAAACTCGGTAAGTATAAAACCTTTGATTCTTTATCAAACAATTTAAGAATACATCACTCTTAATTGGAACTCCATAACCATTTGCTACAATTACCCTTCATAAGGATGGTTTTATATCTTTCATAAGATTAGAGTCACTAATCATGTGATGAGAGGCCCCGGAGTCAACCACTAACGGTTTAGTAACATTAAAAGCAAAGAAAGAACTACCAGAATTACCAGTATTACCGGAATTTAGAGAACTACCAGAATTACCAGTATTACCGGAATTTTCTTTTAGTGCTTTGATAAGTGCATCGAGGTCTGATTTTTTCACCATCTCGGCTTGGGCATTCATCATGGAGGCAGTCATGGCTTTGAATTCCACCTCTTTGGCTTGTGAGGAAGAGCTTCCCACCGGTTCACCTTGAGCTTTAGATGAGTAGTGTGCCTTTTGATGTTTGAAACCGGTTTTTTTGGTTTGTGAAGGTGAGGATGTAAAATCCAGCAAGCCTCCTTGGTGTGGCCATCCTTTTTGCAATGTTCACACCGTTTGTACCCTTGACCATTCCCTTGTTTGAATCTTTGGCCTCCACCTTGTTGGTAGTGCCCTTTGTTAGCTAGTTGTACCAGTTCTTCTTTTTGGATTTGAGCACACACATCTTCAAGGCTAGGAAGTGTGTTAGCTCTAAAAATGTGTTTAATCACATCATTGTAGGCGGGGCTCAAGGTGAGTAGAAGACCAAATACTTTGTCTTGCTCTCTTCTTTCATTAAGAATGTTGAGATCAATGGTACTTGGCCTTAGCATTTCTAGTTCCGCCCAAAGTGATCTAAACTTCCCAAAGTGTTGGTTGAAGGACATTTCCTCTTGGCTTAACTCGTTAATAGCCCTCTTTACTTCAAAGATCCGGCTTATGTTTGAGAGGTTTCCAAAGACTTTCTTGAGTGTATCCCACAACTCCTTTGCATTCTCACAATAAGAGTAAGCTTTAATGATGGGTGTATCTAGCGAGCTTTGGAGAAATGATAACACCAACTGATTTTCTTGATTCCATTTTTCCGAGTCCATAATGGCAAGTTCATTGCCTTTTTCATCTTGCGTAGTACTCTTTGGAGCTTCATATTCTTCAACATGTCTCCAAAGACCTCTTCCTCCTAATGCGGCTTTTGTTAGCCTAGACCAAAGTATGTAGTTTGGACCCTTGAGGGTCACCGAGATCACAAGCTTGTTGCTTTCCATTTTGATTCAAGAGTTGAGATTAAGAGAGATTTTAAGAAGAGTTTGATAGAGATTAAAGAAGGACCGAGAATGAGAGAATAAAAAGGGAGATTAGAGACTTAGAATCAAGAAAAGAAATAGAGAATTTGAGAAACTTGCTTTGATACCATGTTAGTTTAGTGAGATTATGAGATTGAGAATGAGGAATATTGAGAAAGAGAGAGAGGAGAATTCGAAGATTAAGAACAAATAAGAAGTATATTCATTCCCTGATGATTTTCTCATACAATATGTGGTCTCATATATAGAAGACCTTAGTATCTAAATTAGCTAGTAAACAACAGTAATAAGGACAAGAAGAAGTACAACTAATTAATGCTCATACTAGACTCATAGCTAATGGCATGGAGGGATAGTGACATCTCCTTCCTTGACCAAGCATGTGACATTTTCTCTTATGGCATTAGAGGAAGAATGCAACGGCTATTTCTCCTTTCCTCATATAGTTCTTCCTTTCTTTTCAAACTAGTAAGTATGATTAAGATATAAATCTATCCTTATATGATTGATCTCACATAACTAGACTTAAATCTTAATAGGAAGTAGTTATGTTAATGTTTGGAGCGAGATTATACACGTTCTTCAAGCTGATGGGCAATTACCTCATTTGAAGTTGCTATTACTTTTAGCCTTCCAGAGTACTCTTTATCATCTATGGGTACTTCGAAACCAGTTAAGGCATGGTGCTATTTGGGTTCAATCTTCGCTGTTGCGAGACGAATTGACAAGGAAATTCTATTAAAGATATTGGCTCTTAGAGCCTCTGCAGATGGACGATTTAGTGATCTTTTGATTCGTTGGTTTAATAGTCATACAATAGGTTTTTTGAATCATTTTGATCTTTTATCAGGACTTTAGAACAGTAACATTCGTTGTACAAAAGTTTTGTTGCAATAAAGTTTTACATTACAAAAAAAATCTAGGCTTGTGTTTCAATTCAGAAAGTTCACAAAGTAGTTCGGTAACATGCGATATAGTTATCTCCAACGTTAGTCGGAGAGGCATTCTGAACTTGGATTAGGTAGTGTGGTGGTCTTTCGGAGAGATGTCCACTCCGTAATATTAAGTTCGTTTCTATTAGACCAGGCCAGATAGTTATGGTTACCGGAAAGTTTACAAGGTAATCTGGTAACAAGTGATCCAACTACCCTCGATATTAGTCGGAGAGACATTCCAAAATTGGATAAGGCAATGTGGTGATTATTAGGAAAGAAATCTATTTGTAACATTAAGTGCATCCGTACCGAAACCTGACTGTATAGTCGTGGGTTATCGGAAAAAAGAAAAAAAAAACCAAGTGGTGGATTCATACTCAAATAAGCTTATTGAGATAGAAAAAGGAACATGAAATTGAAATAGCTCATTTACATTTGGATAAACTAATTAGGCTTTACGGGTTGTAAAATGTCACAAACTCACAACTCGTGGGCTTGTTGTCATTACTGAACACGGTTTCTACTTTCAATAATGCTATTAAAACATCATGTGTATGTGTTATCATATATGAAAGTATGCACGTCATGCATGCATGTGAGTCTAAAATGGAACCCAAACAAACCTAAATTAATCGAATATATAACAATGCATGTGATTATAAGCTTTAATAATTGAGAATTAAGAAGGCAACTCATTTTAGTCGTATGTCCACATGTTGCTTACGTACGTAACGCTTTCAGTCGTTTGCAAGTAACTGTATATACTTTTGATTATATATCAGATTTAATTGGTAATGTCGTCTCAATACCTATTAAAATTCTTTTTAAAAGTAGTATCATCGATTATTTCCAACTGCTTTTAAAAAATCGCCTATACATTAATTCACAAGTGACTTTGCCATATGTCCTCTTCATAATGAGTTTCAACGAAAAAAATATGACATATCAACTTAATCTAAATTGATTGGTTATAATTTATGACATGACAAACTTCTTTTCAATCATTTTAAAAGATTTAGAATTTCATTGATTAATTTTATTGAATGTTTATTTCATTAGGTAATCATTTTAAATTATGATATTTAAATTCATTATTTAATTTTAATTGAGTATTTATTTAATACATACGAGTGACTAATTTCATTAGTATATATATTTTTTTAATCAACCGTCTATTATATGTGTGTGTGCAATTTTTATAAAAAATATCCATGCTGACTAATCCAACCATTTTTTATACATTTTTCTATAAACTATATAATTTTTACATCATATGCATTTTTATTACTTTTATATTAAATTATATTATAACTATTTAGTTTGAAGGATCCAAATTTTCTTTATAATTTACAAAACATTTCAAGTTTTAAAATACAGTTTATAATGAATACGTATATTTTAACATTCATCTACACTCATTATCAAGAAATTCTTACAATGAAAATTATAGATAATAATGATGTATATCAAGAAAACATGTTAGTAACTTTTGTTAAAGTCATAATCATTAATTATATCTTAACCAAAAAAAAAATCATTAGTTATACTAAATCAAATTACTAACATTTTGACAATAATATATCTGCGCATTGCGCGGAAAACCATCTAGTTATAACTATTTATTAAAATCTCCGCTAAATATACTTTTACCAATTTGTGTCACTAATTAGATATATCAAGTTAATTTTTTAACATCTAGCATAATGCAAATAGTTTATCACCGTTGCAAGGTTCGAATTAGAGGTGGGCAAAAAATTTGAATCGAAAATACCGATTCGAATCTGATCTAAAAAAAATTGAACCCAAACATAAATTGCATTTTCTGAATGGATTTTATTTGGTGATATTTCAGATATCGAACATTATCCAAACTAAACTTCAACTCGAACGGCTATTCGAAATAACTATAAAAACTGTAAACTATAAACTCTAAACTCCAAATCTGAATCCAAAAATATTTGAATAATCCAAAAAAACTCGAAGCTAACTCAAATTCAGAACCCGAATAACCCAAAAAAATCGAAAAATTAGAAAAATTAGAAAAAATCCGAAAATATCCGTACCCGAGTTGAACCCAAAATAATTTCCGGTGTGTTCGAGTTTTCTTTAAGTTACTAAACTCAAATAGATCCGAATCGAATCCATCACGAACTTTAAAAATAGACGAACGGGAGTAAACTTTAAGTATTTAAAAATCCAAAATGTCCATCCTTAGTACAAATTTTGATTTCTTGAGATGGCATTTCATCTGTAATTCAATGGCAAGTAATTTTTTTCCTTTATGACCGTTACAAAATTTGAACTTTAATTTCGGAAGATGAAAATAAAAATAATGCAATCATTGGTCTAGTTGCTTCACTCGATAAAATATTAAATATTTTAGGTAAAATCTCAACGCCAATTGCTTAAAAAATTTAATTTCCCGTATTGAAAAATATTGTACATGTATCCTAAAGTCGGTTAGAAGAAATTTTAATATTATTATAAGGAAAAAGAGAATGTGACAACTTCTTCTTTTAATTTAAATTTCCAGGAAAAGAGGGAGTCATGTTTGGCTGGATCTCACCTAAATCTCACATTCCCATACCTTCTTCCTCTTCTCAAGCACATGATTCTTCTTCCCTTTTTGTTTTTCATTTATTTCCTTTTCAACTTTCATTGTTTTATAATCCTTATATTATGCGTACTCTTATTTGTTTTTATTGTCTTTTTCTATATAATATTTTTTTTTATGATCTCGACCAAAAACATTGTCTCTAGAGACAAACATCTTTATGGGCTAATATTTGATAATATAGTATACTTTTTCATTGAGATTCGGACCTGTCTGTATGTGTTTTCAGATATGTAATAAAAATTTATATAGTAGGAGAGAAGTATAAATATCTATTGTATTGATTTTTTAAAAAATTAGGTAAAAAGTCAATAATTCTGGTAGAAAATGGTTATAATGATGCATATTCGGCCACCTACCTTCATAAAACATGTCACATGTCTCCTTCCTTATCTTATTCGTCTTTATCTTATTATTACTTTATTTTTATTTGTTAAATTATTAAATCTGTTTTCGTCTCTCCCAATCAACTGCGTTCTTCCACATTCCTTTTCCTTGTCTCAGCTAATTCTTGTTTCCGCCCATAGTAATATATTTATTCTTATTTAATTTATTTTGGCACCGAATTACTCTATAATTATATTTATTAAAGCAATGGATATATACATATTATTTTTTTTGTTGCAATTTTGGCGGTTTTTTTCCGACTAAGGCGGTTTTGATGGTTTTTGATGTTTTTGCGGTTATAGTGATTTTATGGTTATGAGCAGTTTAGAGTTATAGCAGTTTTCATGATTTTCGCGATTTTTTCGTTTTACACGATTTTTTTGCGATTTTGGTGGTTTTTGCGGTTTTGACGTTATTTTTTTGTATTTTGTGGTTTTCACGGTTATGGTTGTTTTCGTGGTTTTCATGTTTTTAACGGTTATATCGGGTTTATCCGTTTTTTGTTTGACGGTTTTTTTCGTTTTCGTCGTTTTGACGGTTTTTTCGAGTTTGACGGTTTTGTGGTTTTGACGGTTTTACGTTTTTGACGATTTTTTTTGTTTTGATGGTTTAGTGGTTTTTGCGATTTTGCAATTTTTTGCAGTTTTGGTGGTTTCTGTGATTTTTTCGTTTTAGAGGTTTTTGCGATTTTTGCAGTTTTGACTGTTTTTACGGTTATAATTGTTTCCATGATTTTCGTGATTTGCGTGGTTTCGGCGTTTTGCGATTATGACAGTTTTCGTGGTTTTGTGTGTTTTTTTTACAGTTTTTAGGTTTTGTGGGGTTTTTTTAACGGTTTTTGCGTTTTAAACGGTTTTAGCGGGTTTTTTCATTTTTAGCGATTTTTTATAGTTATGGCGGTTTTTTCATTTTAAGTTGTTTAGTTTTTTTTTGCGTTTTTAGTGGTTTTTGCATTTTCGTGGTTTTAGTGATTTTTGGCTTTCGTGGTTTTAGCGTTTTTACAGTTTTTGCGGTTTTAACCGTTTTGCGATTTTAACAAATTTATCTTTTTTTTAATTCATTCTCACTGCTTTTGCAGTTTCACAATTTTAGCCTTTTTGACGGTTTTAATGATATCTTAGTCTTTTGAATTTTGAGATGCAAAATTTGCATCTAGACGCTATGTTTTGTAGCATCTCAAATATCTGGATTTTTGCATTTGAGCATCTCAAATATCTAGATATTGCATCTGAATGCAAATTAACAATGGTCAAATCAACAACACCTGGTGCGTTTGCATCCAAATGCGTCATCTGGATGCAAAAACGAACATTGCCTGAAACACTATGTAGAAACACCTTGATCTAGTGATCAATAGTTTAAATGCTTCTACACCAGGTGCAGGAATCGAAGCCCAAAGAATGCAATTTTTTGGAGATTTTCATGTGTAAGCTTTAGAAGATTCTAGAGTGTTGCATGCATAATCGTTCGTTGTGATTTCGTATGTAGCTAAGAGAGCTTGTCCATCAAAGATGTCGTAAATGCATAACAGTTTATCGTGAATCTAAATGTTACAAGGAGAATTGCGTCATGGAGTCGGTTATGAAGTTATTCATTTTAATCGTATGAGTTGCATATAACATCCAATTGCTCACCTTGTTTTAACTTTCGGTTCGATCATTGTTTAAAAAATCTAATTAAAATATTTTTTTTTAAATTACAATAATTATCATTGTCGCATTTTTTTTAAAGTAATTTAACCGCAAAAAGAAGTACACGAGATAGTGAAGGGGATATTTTGGCTGTAACTTGCGGCTCAATGGACCCTCCCGTTTATATAAACTAATTAAAGTTTTCTAGAAGCCTTGGCCAAAACAACATTCATCTATCCATCTTTTTTTTTTTTTTTTTTTTTTTTTTTTTTTTTTTTTTAAAAANATCAAACATTCATCTATCCATCTATATCTCTACTTGTAAATGGATAACGATTCATCTAAAAGACTCAAAAAAATCACTGCTCACATTTCACTCCTGCTCGATTATGCTTTATTATAAACAATAATTTAAATTATATGCTTTATTTGATCCATTTTTTTTAAACAAGACAAAACGACTTTAAATTTCAGATTTAAAAAATCGAGAAAAACATTCTAACACCATCCTTTTTGGATACATTAGATCAAGATCATATAACCATACATTAGGAAAACAACTAAAAACTAAATCTAAAACTAAAAAATAAGGACAACTATTCTCCAAATGAATAACCACTTTGAAAGAAATCAATTCATAAGAATATGCTTTCAGTATATTTTAGTAAACATTGGATTCAAGTCTTTTAAAATGATGAAACAAAATGGTAATAGAGTTAATATTACTTCAAGTCTTCAAAACATTTTTTTTGTACCTCTTTGTTCTCGTCCATATTTATCATATCAATTGGATCAGTGACTCCATTACCATAAGATCGGAACCATTTTTTTGTTTAAAAAAAAAGTTATTTATCGTTTTTTTTTTCCTTCTTCAAAAGGTAAAGTAAAGATATGAACAAAACCAAAAGACAAATGCAAGTAGTTTCTGTAATTATCCAAAAGACCCAAAAACAAAACTAAAGAGTCCCACGTTTTGGGGGATTTTGCCGTTAGGCAAATTCTTAAAACAGTGACAAACTCGCCGCCATCACCGGTTCCCGCCACGGCCTCGAATCTGCTGATGACCCGGCACGACTCGACCCGACCCAAAAAGTTGACCCGGACCCGAGAGTTAAGTCCAGATTCAGCTCTCTTTGTCCTGAGTTATCACTGTAATAACAGTCTCCGCTCTGCCGGAGATCTTCGTCCGTCGTCGTACCGCTTGTCGATGCGACGTTGTCGGAGGAATTCTCCGTCTTCGGTACGACGGCTAAACCGGAAGAAAGTAGCGGATCGAACGAGTACACAACGGCGCCGTTTTGGGGAGGAAAAGAGACGGCGGGTGATGACTGAGACGGCGGCGTTTTGGAGTCCGCGACGGCGACGGAACCCTTAATCGGACGGTGAGTTTGTGGGTCGATTCCATGGCTGAGAAGCTTCCGTTTAATATGTGTGTTCCAATAGTTTTTGATTTCGTTGTCCGTTCTTCCGGGCAATTTTCCGGCGATCAACGACCACCTGGAAAATTAGATTTCAAATCAGGAAAACAAAAACAGAGGAAAATTAAAAGTTACCCTGTTTCTATTTTCTCTCTGTTTCCCGGAAAGTCGAATCCTTCATTGTTTTCCCGGGAAAGATAAAAGAAGAAGGAGAGGGTTATTTACTTGTTGCCGAGCAAACTATGAAGCTTGATAATAATTTCATCTTCTTCATCGGAAAAGTTTCCTCTTTTGAGATCAGGACGAAGGTAATTAATCCATCTCAGTCTACAACTCTTACCACAACGCAACAATCCTATTGAAACCAAAAGATTGAGAAAAAGATTTAACAAGAAGAAGAAGAAGAAGGATGAAGATTAGAGAGATGATGAGAGTTTAGGACCTGCAGATTTCGGAAGTGAACGCCAACAACCTTCACCGTGAGTACGGATGTAATCAACAAGACGTTGGTCTTCTTCTTTGGTCCATGCTCCTTTGTTTGTGTGGGCTTTCTCACAACAAGGAGATCTTCCCATGGTGTGTGTTTAGTTGAGAGGGAAGAAAGTTGAGGGAGGAGACAAGAAAGCGAAAAGATGTGAAGAGAGTTTGAGATATATATAAAAGAAGAAGTGAGTTTGACCAAGTTGGTATATACATGTGACCATGTGTTAGAAGAGGTTGTGCTTTGCTGTTTTGTGTTGTGTGATTTGGTAGGTAACCTTCTTTTCTTTTCTTCTTTTTCTTCCTACTTTTTCTCCTTAGATTTTGCTTTTTTGTTTTTTTTTTCTTTTTGATTCTTATCATTAGTTGGGAGTTGAGACAAAATTAGTAAAATATAGTGATTTTTTATAAATTAGATTTTAAAAAACTCATAATTTGTTTTGTCAGCAATTCGAGTCACAACGGATCGATCCGATAACTTTTAAAAGGAATCCGGATTATAGCAGGTCAATCTGGTAATCTTACATCCCAAATATGAGGGTGTATTCGTACATACGCGAGATCGGTGTTCGAACTCATTACCCTGAACTTATGAAAGGACAGTTTGCTTATTGGATTAAAGTTACTTCTCAAAAATCTGATAATTTTTGAATTTATTTTAAAAACTTCTCCAAATTACACACAAAAACTAGAATGTGAAACAAATTTTGAGTGGTCAAAGTTTTTCTACCGGATAAAGGCAAATAAATTTACTAATTGTATAATTGTTATAAAAATTCGAGATTGAATTTTTGCTATCTCGAAAATCAATGTTTGTTTCTTCTTGTTATTTCTAAACATTTTAAAATAATAAAATTGTTTGGTTTTCTATAGAGACTCGTCAGTAAATTAGGTGAGCATGCTTTATGACATCAAATGTTAAAATCAGAAGTAGGTATAGTAGGAAAATAATATACATTTTTCTGTTAAGTAATTGATTGATAAACCTTCTAGAAGAAAGGGAAGGTTCCGTTTAATATGTGTGTTTCAACATTAGATAGGACAAAGGAAGATATAGAAAATTTAGACCACACATATCATGAGGCTGTGAGACAAGTTTCTAATGCGAAACATAAACCCAAATGACATGAAAGAGCAAAAAAGAACAAACCAATCTTCAAGCTAAGCCATGGCTTCTGCATCTTCCACCACTTATGCTCGAGCGGCTTGCATTTTCCTACCTAAATTACAGACCGGCAAGGAGCTTAGAGACGAGAGAGCATTAAGAAGGAAGACAACAAGAAGAGTTATGCGTATTCACGCGACGCGAGGACCGACAAAACCGCCAAAACCGACACCGGGAGTGGACACAAGAATCCACTGGGATAATCCGGACGAAGGTTGGATCGGAGTATCCGACACAACCAAATCCGTTGATGATGAAAAAACCAATCTTTTTAGTGACGACAAGTTTGCAGAACTAATCAAAGACTCTTTTGATTCTCATTATCAGTAAGTCCAAATATTCTCATTCTTTCTACTTTTCTTTTTTCTGATGAAGACATGAGATACTAGTAGCGGAAAAAAACCGAAAAACTAAAAGCTATACAAACTAAGAACCAACATATTAAAGGATACGGGCTAATTGTTTTCGCAAACGAACATCTATCTGCTGTAATTATTAGGGATAAATATCTCACATCGAAAGTTGGAAAGATTCTTAATAACATATATGAGTTCCTCAATTTATTGTCAATTGGTTTTGAGTTAAGAAGCTCATGTAACTTAACAATATTGTAATTTGTAAATGTGTCTATCTCAGGTTCTTAGGTGTTTCGACGGATGCTGATTTAGAAGAGATAAAATCAGCATACCGTAAACTATCAAAAGAGTATCATCCAGACACGACTTCATTACCGCTTAAAACAGCTTCAGACAAGTTCATGAAACTAAGAGAAGTCTACGATGTTTTGAGCGATGAGGAGAGCAGGAGGTTCTATGATTGGACATTGGCACAAGAGGTAGCGAGTCGTCAAGCTGAGAAGATGAGAATGAAGCTAGAGGATCCGAAAGAGCAAGAGTTTCGGAACTACGAATCCATACCGGATATGGTTGATCGGTTAGGTGGTAGAAACATGGAGCTTAGTGATCAAGCTATGACTGCTCTCACGTTTGATGTTTTGATTATAGCATTTGCGATTTGTTGTATAGTTTATGTGATTGTCTTCAAAGATCCTAACTATTAAGGTAATGGAGCTGTGTATATAGGGGAAAGCAGGAAGAAGAAGGAACCTTCAAAATATATATATGCAAATGTAGATGGAAGATTAAGACTTACAGATTATAAGATAATCATGAATTAAGGGTAACATTGTGGAATAATCATATATGCTCCTACTACTTAAGCTTATAGTCTAACCCTTAGATTATTTAGATTATTATTAATTTTTGGCTCAATTGTGGACCACTATCTCGGTCTCTCTCTTGAGAGAGTCGGTTATTTTATTTGTCCTTACACACCACAAAACTTCAAATGGCTCTACAAGTTTATACATATATCGAAACGAAATTGTAAATACACGAAAAAGTAGATTTTTTCCTTTTCTATCGTATTTTGAATTTTTCGAAATGGATATATATTTTGCAAATACACGAAAAACGTTGTAACGTTTAAGGAATTGTATACAATTTAAATAGACAATTTATTTTTATATAGTATGTCTATTTATTAAAAAAATTTAACTTCCATATAAGATAGTATAAACAGTACAACAATAGACTATTTTTAAATAGACTGTCTATTTTCGTGCGTCTATTAATTTCACAAATAACCAAACATCAAGAGAGAGGAAATGTGATTGGGGTTCATAGTTTTATTTGGTAATGTTAAAGTATCAAAACACAAAGTTTGGATGATGAGCGATCTAAACAAAAAATTAAAAGAAGAGAAAACTATGTTAAGCAACAAATAGACCGTCTTTTTGTTGCAACATGTCTATGAATTGAAAAGGCAAAATAATCATCAAATTTTGGAAACAATATGCTCTTTTTTTTTGTGCTATAAACTTAATTAATGTGGGTGAGATGACTAGTCAACCAAAGCTTACAAAATCAAATGTTAAACAAAAATCAATTGTTTTCCAAAATCTTACAAAATCAATTGTTAAACAAAAATCAACTGTAATTTTCAATTTATTTATACAGAAATAGTACTTAATAATGGCATTGTTTACTAATTATATTGGGTTAACTTGTGAGTGTATTACATAAATACACAATCAACTAGTTGTAAAGTGAAAAATTATGGGGAATGGTAACTAAGCGGATGCATTGCATAATTACACATTATACAATTAAACTTAACAACATAAAATGTGAAGACACCGCTAATTACATAATAGTTGAAGCATGTTATAAACTAAAAGTTAAAAATTGTTAATTGTATAACATAAAACGAAAAATAAAAAGACTGTTTCATGTAGACGGACTATTATGTATGTATGAGAGTAGAGGAGTGTGAGAGTAGGGAGGAGGGGCAAAATTGGAATTAATAGAACTTACATCTCTTTTATCTTGTTAGAAGGCCATATACTTAAATAATGATATTTTCATGATTATTAAGCCTAATTTCCCATGAATTAATCATTAAACAATTTTATCTTACCACTACAAGAAAACAGGTCTGTTACAAGGACCATTTTCGTAGTAAAGTCGTCGTAATAAAGGTGTTACGATGAATTGACTACAAAAACCGTTTGGTCTTAAATGGGCCGCCGTAACGCAAATTTCGTCGTAAATTCCAGGTTAATTTACGACGATTTTATTTCGTTGTAAATTCGATGTTATTTTACGACCACAAAAAATCGTAGTAAATTAGAAGCCAACATATTCGTCGTAAAAAGAAGTAAAAATACGAGGTAATTTTCGTTGTAAAATACATGTAATATTTCATTGTAAAATACAGGTAAAGTTTCATCGTTTATTTCTCTTAATAGAATCGTATAATCTACGAGTATTTAGCAACTATGACTTGTACATTTGTTGTAAATGTTACGACGAATTTACAAGTATTCCTTGTAAATATGTTGTAAATTTACAACTAATTTACAATGAATGTTTAATTTTATTTTTTAAAAAATTTGTTAATATAATTAAAATTAAAAATTATATTCGAAATTAAAAATAAAACTAATACTAATAAATTCAGAAACTAGTAATAATTAATTCCAAAATAAATATTTTACAAAATATTGTATAAAATAAAAATATTACAAAATCTAGGGAGGCGGAGGCAGATCCTCCTCAGGAGCATGAGTCTGAGTCTGAGTCCGAGTCTGAAGAGGTGCTGCTGGAGGAGGTAGATGCTGAGACTCGGGAACGAAAGAGCTGGAAGTAGGAACGGGCTGAGTCGAAGAAGTAGATGCGTCCGTGCCGACAGTCTCACTGTAATGTGGTCGTTGTAGACCTTTGCGTCTAGAAGCCATCTAGAAATAAAAATTAAAAATGAAATGTTAATAATGATACATCTAAAAAACTATTTAAAACTTTAAAATTAGACATTTCATCTAAAAAAACTATTTAAAACTTTAAAATTAGGCATTTCATTTAAAAAACTATATACCATTTCATCTATAAAAAAACTATTTAAAACTTTAAATTTAGGCATTTCATCTACAAAAAAGTTCTTTAAAACTTTAAAATTAGTCATTTCATGTAAAAAACTATATATACCATTTCATCTACAAAAAAACTATTTAAAACTTTAAAATTAGGCATCCTACAATAGTTCCAAACCTAATCTAATCTAACTATCTATTACTAACCACCTAAATAAAAAAAATTAACAAAGAAGAGAGAAGAGAAAGTACCTGGAGAGAGAAAAGAGAGAAATTGGCGAGGAAGATGAGAATAGGATGGTGGGTATATATAGAGAAACATGTGGCCTTGTTTTTTCCTCGTAAATTTACGACAAATCTACTAGGACCCGTGTGTCTTTGCCACGTGTCCTCGTAGATTCGTCGTAAACTTATGACGAAAAAACAAGGCCCCACGTTTCCACCCGAATCTGGAACCCGACCCGAACACGAAAACCGATCGGTTCTCGGGTTCGATTCAGGTATTTTTGATCGGTTCCCGAGGAGCCGAAAAAAATAACACTAACAAAACTAGAGAATTTTCTATATTATTCAATAATTCTCTACTATGATTGTTTAAAATTTTTAGACCCGAAACAACCCTTACCAGAGAAGAATCTTTTATTTGAAAAAATAAATTACAAACAAATGCAACAAATAGTTATGCTATATTTTGAAATTATCCTAGAGATTTACAACTAACTTACAATGCGCTGTTTATTTAACAACTTGTTTACAACGCATGTACATGGAACTTTTGTTACGTGGAATTAACTACAAAAATTTTACATCAGATTTATGATGAAATGGGTTTACGGAGAATTTACAAGGTCCCGTGTCTCTTGTTTACTACAAAATTACGACGAACATTCCCTAAACCCCAAACACTTAAAACTTACGAACATATAAACTCTAAACTCTCCAAACCCTTACATTTCAATACCGTAAATCCCAAATCCTTGATCAATTAATTTGACTTAAATTATTAGAACATTTTGATTAAGTTATTATAGAACATCATTGTTTTTAAAGATAATACACATAAAGAGGAAGAATTATTTGAAACACAAATTACATCATTCATATACATCATTCGCGTCATCATCACTACGCGGGAATCACTTTCGTCAAACTCGTCTTCATTTACTTCATCCGGCGTATCGTCAAGAAGATCTTCATATTCGCGGTGATGTGGATCAACTAGGAGTACAATATCGGTTTGTTGGTTCGGTATATCGATGGCGGTCACACACGAGTCTTGTTGCAAAGGTGGTTCTTCTCCGCCCACTATTACGCCACGAGGAATTACTTTGATAGCAGATAACCAAGTTACTCCAAAATATTTGATCCGAGGGTATGGGATGAAGCTAACTTGTTCTGCTTGAGAAGCTAATATAAATGGCTCGAATTTGTTGTATTTCGTCTGGAGTTGACGTCAACATCGCCAAATTTGTTAAACCGAACACCTCTGTTGACGACAGGGTCAAACCAATCACATTTAAAGAGCACGCATTTCAGCTTCAATAATCTAGGGAATTCCAGTTCGATAATTTCTTGTAAGATCCCATAGAAATCTGTTTCACCTTTCACACATACACCGTAATTAGTTGATTCTCGCCGCCGTCCATACTCGTGCGTGTGAAAAGTAAATCCTCGAGTGAAGTACATTGGCACTATTGTGACCTTTGCAAGCGGACCTTGAACTAACTCATGAAACCATAATGGATAATCTGGATCGTCATAATCAACCTACAAAAAAACATAACTTTATTAGAAAATATTTTAAAGCAGATATAATTATTTATATATACGATAGTACTTGAGTCCTCAACCACTTGGCAAAGTGTTGATCTTTCCTTTTGTTCACCTCAACTGTGGATATTCCGGATATTGTTTCTTCAACTTGAGTAACAAATAAGCTGCAAAATCACGTATTTTATTTAATTGGGTTATTTAACTTATAGACTTGTGTTAAAACAAATTTTCCACATACCTTTCAAATTCAGACAGCAGCGGATCCTCACAATTGAGTAAAATATATGTGTGTGCACTGTGGAAGTCTTCCTGACTGGACCACCAAACGTCTTTCAATTTTCCACCCAAGCGCCCAATTTGGGAGAAGATATCAGGAACACCTTCAACTGCATATGTTGGTGCAACTCCAATATCGTCATATCTTCGTGGAGCTATTTTCCGGGTACGTACTTTTGATGCAAAGTAGTACGATGTGAAGTGAGATGTTTCTTCCGTCAAGCTCCCAGCAACTATGGAACCTTCCACATTCGCAAGGTTTTTTACTTTTCCTTTCAAATGCTTCATGTTTCTTTCATATGGGTACATCCAACGGTAATGAATAGGTCCCCCAAGTAATGCCTCGTACGGAAGGTGTACTACAAGATGTTCCATGACATCAAAGAAGGCCGGAGGAAAGATCTTCTCTAAGTTGCACAATAAGATCAGAATGTTTTCATGAAGTCGTTCGATGAAACCTTCATTTAAAGTACGTGTGCTGAGATCCCTGAAAAATGCTCCAATGGCTGGTAAAATATACAAATTCTAGTTATATATATATATATAGTATAGTTAGGTCGTAATCATTAATATTTTGAAACGATATATCTTTACCTGCAAATGCTTCATGTACATTTGTTGGAAGTAGTCGTTGCATAAACACATGATAATCATGGCTCTTTCATCCCTGAGAACTTTTGCCCATCAACACATCTAGACACATTCGAGACGTAACCATCGGGAAACTTAACTTCTGTTGCCACCCAGTTCAACAACGCCATTTTTGCTTGTGCTGACAATCTGAATATAGGAACTGAAACTTTTCCATTGCTTTTGATATGTAATTCACTTCTTGAGCAAATATCAGGTAAGTCCAACCTGGATTTTTTGCTGTCTTTCGTCTTCCCTTGGACGTTAAGTAGTGTATTCATGATGTTGTCAAAAAAATTCTTCTCTATATGCATCACATCAAGGTTGTGACACAAAAGAAGATCCTTCCAGTATGGCAGCTCCCAAAATATTCTCTTCTTATGCCAATTGTGATGAACTCCATAACCATCATGCATATTTCCATAAACATGCCAATTACCCCCACGAGAAACTGTTTCTTGAGCACCATAGTAATCGATTTGCTCTTCGATATGTTCCCCACTTAAGTATGGAGGAGGAGTGTCTCGTACTACTCTCTTGTACCTAAACAATGTCTTGTTTCTTCGGTACGGATGGTTCAGAGGGAGAAATCGACGATGGCAATCAAACCAACATGTCTTCCTACCATGCTTTAGCTTAAACACATCTGTCATTCCAAGACAATATGGACAAGATAACCTCCCATGTGTTGTCCACCCAGATAACATTCCGTAAGCAGGAAAGTCACTGATGGTCCACATAAGAGCGGCTCGCATCGTAAAATTCATTCTCGTTGAGCAATCATACGTCTCCACCCCCGTTGACCATAACTCCTTCAGCTCTTGTATCAATGGTTGTAGAAAAACATCTAGTGATCGTTTTGGATGCTTCGGACCAGGAACTAATTGCTCATGAATAGAAATTCTCGTTCCATGCACATCTCTGGTGGTAAGTTGTACGGCATAAGAATGACTGGCCACAAAGAATATTATCTTCCTGACATTCCAAACGGACTAAATCCATCTATGCATAGCCCAAGATAAACATTTCGACTATTTTTAGAAAAATCCGGGTGTACCGTATTGAAATGTTTCCACGCTCTTGCATCTGATGGATGTCTGATCTCTCCATCCGTCTGGACATGTTCAGCATGCCATCTCATCGCTGCGGCAGTCATCTCAGATTGATATAATCTTTTCAACCTGTCCATAATTGGTAGGTACCACATCCTTTGGTATGGTACCCTATTACGTCCGCGTCCTTGTGGTTTGAATCGTGGTTTATTGCAGAAGCGACACTCCTCTAGCTTCTCATCGTCTTTCCAGTATATCATGCAATTGTCGATGCATACATCGATCATCTTTGATGGCAACCCCAGGTTGTAAACCAGTTTTTGAATCTCATAATAAGAACAAGCCGCCACGTTTCCTTCTGGCAAATACTCTGTGAACAACTCAGCCCATGCATCCATGCAATTCTCAGGTAAATTATAATCAGTTTTAATACTCATCATCCTAGCCGCTAAAGAAAATTTAGAGAGACCTTCTATACAACCAGGGTAGATTGGCTGATTCGCAGCATTTAACATTTCATAAAACCTCCTTGCATCATCGTTACGAAGTTCTTCTACATTTTCAGCTTCCTCATTAGCTATTATTGTAGTAGTTTCTACAAATGCATCTCTAACCATGTCGTGAACCCTATCATGATCTACCACATGCTCCTGATGATAATTTTCATTATGCAAATGAATTGGGGGTTCCTCAAAATTACTGTTACTACTACTAGCTTCATTCCCTTCACCTTCTCCATGTTGAAACCAAATATAGTAATTCGGTGTGAATCCTCTATTTAGTAAATGGTTCCATACATTTTCACTACGAGCAAATCTTGTGTTTTTGCACTTCCGACAAGGACAGAACATCTTACTCGTTTCCTGCGTGATCGGTGTGGAATTAGCCTGGTACATGAATATCTTCAGACTGTCGAGGAATGCCTTCGTCACTCTCCCATCGGAATCTTTGTGCATATACATCCACCTCCGCATTTCGAATATATTGGCACCATACATTTTTTTTCTTTCTTTGGTTTTTTTGGTTTTTTTTGTGTGATTCATTCTCTTACATATGAATGATATATATAAGAGATTTTGGCGATTGGTAGTTGGGATTTTAACTACTGAATTACTAGGAAACCTATATTTACAATGTTTTTACGAGGAAATATTTTCTATTAATAACACAATTTCACCTAATTTTAGTTAACATTTAATATTCCTCGTAAAATCGTAGGTAAATCTTTGTCTAGTAAATTCGTCGTAAATTTACAACGATTTTACGAAGAATTTATTTTTCGTAGTTGATTCGTCGTAAATTTACTACTATTTTACGACGAATTGCATTGGTCGTAAAAGTACTAGATTTTTACGACGAAAAATAAAAATGTTGTAAGTTCGTCGTAAATAAATTGTAAATTTACGAGGAATTATATTCCTCGTAAATTTTCGTACTAATGCCTATGTTTTCTTGTAGTGTGCAGTAGTAGAAAGAACCATATACTGGTTTTGTTCCAAATCTAATTTTTCAAATATCTCCTATACATTAATTTCTTATACATTAATTGAGAAGTAAATTTGACACGTGTTATCACCAAAATGACTTTCAACATCAAAATTATGACATGAAAACTTATAGAATTTTAATTGGTTTTGTATTAGTTTATTGTTTAATTTATTATTTATGCCAATCCTCTTTATATAAAAATCAATATATTAATTTATTTTTTGTATTTGTAAAAGTAAAATTTATGATTTAAAAAATGGAAAAATACTATAGATGTTAATATTATTATGATCCAAAAATATATAAATCTTTTTGCATGAAACTACTAAAATCGAAGAAAAAATATTCTCAAAGTAAAATATTCTTCAATAAAAATAGAAGTGCTCATTTAAAAGTTCTCAAATATATCAAAATAGTTAGATTGAGATAAAAAAAAAATCAAAGTGTTTTAGATGAGATGGTTAAAGTGTTAAATAATTCAATATCTTCAATAGCATAAAAGAATATAATAGCTAAATCGAACTAACATAGATGGTTAAAGAAAAATGATAATAATATTATCAAATTAATTAAATTATATCTCTTACAAATTAAAATAGACTTTCGATATATTTTATTTTCCTAATATAATTTTAGATCACATAGTGGTAGTTAAATACACTATCGATTCTAGAATAAACATTCCATAATTGATTTTTATAGAAATTAAACATATATGAAAGCCCAAAAAAAATTTATAATCGATGTTTTACTACTAAAACTCATTAGAAAAACAACCAATCCACAAAAATTGAGCATAGAAGAAATTGGAGAAGGTAGTGTGTTTATTAAGCATATAAAATACCAATATTTAACCAATTTAAATTAATTTAGATATTTAAGGATATAAATGGTAATTCAAACAAAAATTTAAATCCTAGGGGATGTCATATCATAGTTTTTTTAAAGGAAAATTGTTCTGATAAGATTCTTAATTATATTTTTAAAGTATAGTACTACTAAACTTACAATAATAAAAAAATATGGATATTATTTAGTCAATCCAAATCTTAAATTAAAAAATAATTAGTAAATACGATACGTTTAAAAAATCACATTGTATATTTAGTGAAAAAAATTAAAATTAAATGTTATTTTCTAATTTTCAAAAATGCAAAATTTTATAGAAAAATTGTAATGAATATATCAACAAAATCATTCAATAAATTTTAATTCTCCATAAACCAAATTACATCCATTACCCTTCAATTTCTTTTTGTTCACAAAGGAGCTTTTGTAAAAATCCAATATATTTTTTTGGACTCCCACAAAATTAAATAAGATTTTTGTTATGGTTCCTCCAATTTTATATTGTCAATTTTATATTGCGCTACACGTCCACATATGAAATTTTTCTCTCTAATTTCACATGATAAGTTAAAAATCTTACATTTTTGTAAATGACCAATGCTATTGAAAATATGATTCATTCTCAAAATAGAAATTGTAATTTTATTTAATCAGCGTAACACGTGGACATACCACCTAGTAAAATGTGAATTTGTTTAAACTGATTTGAATGTTGTTCCGTTTTAGAACTCTCTGTTTAATAATATAAGATGTTTTCGCATTTCTATGGAAGATACTAAATGTATTGTTCACATTTTGACCAATTGTTATGATAACAAATGGAGTATTTCAATTTGGATCATATCCAATCGATTTATATAAACCGAAAAATATTAGTTTTTACTTTTTAGGCATGAGGAATTTGAATCTGATTTCTTTTCCCCCTTAAACCTTCCTATAATTTACAAATTTCATAGTTTGAAATGATATTTGTAGAGATTTCAAGAAAAAGCTTAAAATTCACTTAAAATTTAGGGGGAAAATTAGATTAACCCCCAAAAAGACATAAATAACTAGAATAACATCACAACATATTAGAGTTATTTGAGTTTTTTTTAATCCCTATACTATCTTTACAACAACTAGTTAAAAAAAATATTACCATAATGCGATTAATGAAATTCGCTAGAAAGTGCAAAAAATCTGGGAAACAAATCTGTAATGACTTTAGCATCTCCAAAATTTATATATCTAAATACAAATTTTTTTTTTGGAACCTCAGATTTTTTTCCAAACTACAAATTTATCTAAATACATGAAGCCACAGATTTACTAATTTGTCACAGATTTTTTTTCCATAGATTTTTCATCATTGATGCTACAGAGTTTTAAGTGTCTCGCAGATTTTTTTTGAAAAAACCATTGCAGATTTATTATATTTTACTACAAACTTTTTGTTACAGATTTTTTGTGCAATTAATACATATTTTTCAAAACACCACAAATTTCTGTGACAAATTTTTTTTTCGATAGAAAAATTTTGAAAACCCGACACTACAGATTTTGTTTTGTCTTAAAAAGTATGTAGTTTGGCTACAAACTTTTTTGAAAAATTTAATTACTAGACTAACATCAAGTGACTCCATATTTATTTTATGTTGCCGCAGAATTTTAAAGAACCACATATTTATATGTTTTGACTACAGAGTTTCTCTTGTCATGATGCCACAAATTTTCTCTTACTAGAATAACACAAAAGTTTTTTTTCTTTACTACAGATTTGTGTTACAAATTTGTTTATTGTTTTTGATTTTTTTTTATATTTTTTTCCATTGCTACAGGATTCGTATAACAAATTACTGAATTAAACAACAGTTAAAATAAATTTATAACATCATCTAAAATAAATTTATTTATTAATTTTAGTGTTTTATGTTTTATCATATTTTATACTTTTCATTATTTTATACTTATATTTCAATTTATTAATATTTTTACTTTTTATGATTTATTTAAATAAAAAGTTATATAAAAATTTATTTCCTTTTAGTCACTTTAAAAATTAGAATTAATTTTATTTGATTTTATCTAATTATTTTTTAATTTGTGAAACTTAATTATTAATATTTTCATAAACTTTTAATACTTTTATTAATGTTTCTTATTTTTATTAATCTTAATATGTCTTATTATTTTTAGTCCATTTTAACTATTTATTATATTCTTTCTATTATAAAATTTTATTTTTAATTTTTATTATATGTTTTTATTATTTTTAAATCAATTTTGGTTTATAATTAAAATTTTTATTTTGATTTTATGTAAAACATTTATTTTTATTTTATATTTTTTAAATTTTCATTTTTCAATTTTTAATTTTTTTGACGTCTTTAATTAAAATTTTTGAAAAATTTATTTATACAAATTTATTTTTATTATAAAGTTTTTTGTTTTTACTTTTAGTTTTCGTTTTTATTAGTTAGAAATAAGTTTTATTATATTAAATTTTTTTATTTCAATTTTTTGAATGTTCTTTATATTATTTTTTATTTTAGTTTTATTTTTAAATTTTATTTATACAGTTTTTTATTTTATTATTAAATTTTAATTTTTAGTTTTTTGTTTTTTATTTTTAGTTTTCAGGTTTTGTAATTTTCATTTTTTATTTAAGATTTTTTGGTTTTTTATATTTTTTTTTTGTTTTTTTCTCAATTATATAATGGTATTTTCGAAATTATGATGAAAACTTAGGTTTAATGGTAAATTGCCAAAAGATTAGAGTTAGTTTAGTAAAGCGTTGTTTTTTTTTGTCAACCACACAATTATCAAAAATTGTCTTCCAATTTTGGTAGCCAAGTTGGAGAAACGGAATCTACAAAAATATAATCGCAACGAAAAGGACGGGATCCGCGAGCCAATCGATCTGCTTATGTATTCTCCGTGCGTTGTTATTATAGTAATTTTTAAGTTTTTGAAAGTTATTCTAGGTGATTTTCTCTATAATTTATCACATTTGTATAGAAACTCTTCATTATTGGATTATGTAATTTTCGGTTTGGTGTAAGCTAATATTTGGTTGTATTTGCCGGTTTACTTATTTTTCTTTGGGTTAAATTAAACTCATTTCGGGTACAGCTTCTTCGTACTTCTATATCATCGGATAAAAACTAACATTTATAGAAAACATTTGAATCAACGAAACCACAAACAAACAAAACAAAAAACTTATTTCAACAAATCGGCTTCTTCTTTCTTGTAATCATCAGGCATTCTAGGGTTTTCTTCTCTGCGATTGAATGAATTTTGTAGAGAAATTTCGAAACTCTGCTAAGCGAGAAGCGATGATGGAAGATGACGGCGAAGAAGAATCGCCGACGGAGCTGAACACGATCAACAGTTCAGGCGGTTTCGTAGTCGTCTCTCCCGATAAGCTTACCGTCAAGTACACCGGCGTTGGTCAGCACAGTCACGACGTCGGCGTTGCTCAGTCTAATAAACCGGCTCCGTACAAGCGTCTCGCTTACTACTTCGAGATTTATGTCAAAAACGCTGGCGCTAAGGGACGAATCGCGATTGGTTTCACTACCGATAACTTCACGATCAAGAGGCATCCCGGGTAATTATTCACCGTTTCCGATTAGTGTTCAGATTATCGTATAGATTCGCTGTTGGATTCAATTTGGATGCTCAAGTTTCGGTGAATTGAAGGGGGAAATTGAGAGTGTTTAGTTAGGAAAAATCTGAAATTTGAAGAAATTGTTTCTTTGAATTTTGAATCGTTGTTGCTGAGTGTTCAAATTGAAGTTTAGTTGTTTTACATTTCTTGTGAAATGGTTAGATGGGATCCCAATACTTGTGGCTATCATGGTGATAATGGACATATATATCTTGGAAAACGACAAGGCGAAAGCTTCGGTCCGAGTTTTACGACCGGTGATACAGTTGGAGGCGGTATAAACTACGATTCGCAAGAATTCTTTTTCACGTAAGTGAATATAGTTTCTTGGCAGTTTTGCTATAGCAAATGTAATCGAGAAACGAGATCAAGTTCCAATTCATTTTATGTTCATCTTTGATGTCAGCGTTAATGGAACTCTAGTAGGGACAGTTTCCAAGTATATCAAGGGTCCTCTATATCCTACAGTTGGTGTACATAGCCGAGATGAAGAGTATGCTCTCGTTTTCTCTTTCGTTTTGATATGATGTTAGCATGAATTATCTTAGCTGTTTCTGTTTGTGTTCTATGTTTTTGTTCTGAATCTTGGCAGGGTTACTGTCAACTTTGGAAAGGAAAAGTTTGCTTTTGATTTTAAGGTAAGATCCTCACTCTTTTTCTCTTTTGCGTAGTCCTTGGCTTTTTAGAAATTTGTTGTGAGATTAACAGGAGTGCATTATTAGATAGTAAAAAAAGTATGCATCTTTTCAGTATGGGTCATGGGACTAACATATAAAATTGCATCCATTTATTCATGTTATGTGCATTCTTTGCTGTTAAATTGTGATCAAATCTCACCTCTTTGATTCGACGATGAACATTTATAAAGTCTGTTTGAAAGTTGAGGTATAAGTTTCTTGTATTCTTTTGACTTCTTCTTCCTTTCCTGTCTTGGTTATGTGCTTGTTTTCGGGTAAGTTTAGGAGCGATTATGTATGACTTAGCTCTTTATTCTTTGTCTGTTGTGGCTAGGGATATGAAGCATCAGAGAGGAATAAACAACAAATGGCAATTGAAAAGATATCTATACCTCCAAACATGAGTCATAAGTAAAAATACTCTTTTTCTGTAGTAACTGAGGAAGGAAACAGAACTCTTTGGATAGCTAAAGCTTCATTTCTTGGTCTCAGGCTTGTAAGGACCTACTTGCTTCATTATGGATATGAAGACACTCTTCAGGCTTTCGACCTGGCTACTAACAGTACAGTTCCACCTATCCACGTATCTCAAAAAGATGGTATTGATGTGCAATCAGATGCATTACACGAGAGGAAAATTATTAGACAGGTACTGAATTAGACTGCCTCTCTTGTCGTCTTCTCTCGTTGTTCCAAAACAAAAGTATTTTGCTACTCCATCTCTTTCGTCGATGTCAAACTTATCCATTCTTCGGTTGGTAAAAGCTTATAGCGAAGGGTGAAATCGATGCCGCTCTTGCCAAACTCCGGGATAGCTACCCCCAACTTGTTCAGGTAGATTGAGGAGCAAATCGTATTGTTTAACATAAGCCGTTTCACAGTGAGATATGAACTCTTACCCAGCTGTGTTAACTGCAGAGTGATAAATCAGAAGTCTGCTTCCTTCTTCATTGTCAAAAGTTCATCGAATTAGTACGGGTAATACTCTCTGTTGGTTATATCTTAACCCATCAGATCCATTGTGGTTAGACTATTTCTTCAAGTAAATATTCTGGAAAATTGTAACATATGCAGATCGGAGCACTAGAAGAAGCTTTGAAATATGGAAGAGTGGAATTAGCCAAATTCATCGGTTTAACTGTATTCCAAGACATTGTAGAGGTACCGATGCTTCTGCAACCTTGAAACTTGTGTGATAGAATGGAAACTCGATATTGTAAGTTGGATATCCGTGTGTCCTGTCATATATTTCAGGACTGTTTTGCTCTGCTCGTGTACGAACGCCCCCAAGAGTCAAACGTAGGCTATTTCCTAGAGGAGTCGCAAAGAGAAGTAGTGGCAGACGCAGTGAATGCAGCGATTCTATCTACGAATCCAAACGACAAATCTCAGTCGTATTCTCATCTAGAGACACTTCTCCGACAGCTAACAGCTTGTTGTCAGGAAATGCGGTCACTGAACGACGGTCAGGGAGAAGCATTCTCACTTACCAACCGACTTCTTAAGAACAACAGTTGCAAGAGAACAAAAAGAGCTGGTTAGCTTTAGCCATAAGTTTGTTGTCCGCCTTTAGGAACACATTTACCTTTCATCGGTGCGGGCGGATGTGGTTGAGTTCGAACCGCTTCTTAGGTTAGCAATCGGATGGTTCGATGGAATAGGCAAGTGCAATAAGCTGTTGAAGTTGATGGTTTGTTTCTTTAATAGTTTGACAATTCCTTTATAGACTCGATTGATATTTTTTGTTTATACATATATCGATTTTTAGCCAATTTTACAGATAAAACCAAAACAATTACACAAACAAATCCTAAGTCTTTTTTTTTTTGCTTAGACTTTATAAAGAATAGTAATATGTCCATTCATTAATCTGTTAACTTTCTTCATTATTGTACAAAAAATTTATTTTACAAACTACATCCATTTTATCAAATAATTTAAGTCTTGAGGCTTAAAAGATCATCTTTCGAATTCTTCGATCAGATCATTACAATTCAGTAGTGAACACCTTATTGTTCTTCCTTAGGCATGCATGTGCACCTCTTCTGTTCTTCTGTTAACTCCTAAATTTATCCCACACAAAATGACAATATTCAATATCAAAAACACTAATATTTAGTTTTAGTTTTAAAGTATTTCATTTGATGGGTTTCTATTGACAATTTTATGTGAATATATGCATATGTACGTAGGTGTATATATATATATACCTGGATCTGCCTTTGAAGAACCTTCACGTATTCCACAGCTTCTTCTAACATGTCTGCAGTGTTTGTTTGCTGCAACAAAAGACAATACGTAAACCTATATCCACCAAGCCTAGTATCAAGATCTCTATTTCCGCAATATATTCAAGATTTTTATATATGCCAATGTTTCTGATTTATAGAATGGAAAACCAAATGGAGTTATTTTATCCCGGGGTCAAAAACTCAAAACAGTCTCGGAAACGCTTACTAACGGAGCTGAGAACCGTGACTAAGGAGCTGCATCGCAACCCTCATCAGTCATATTTGATTGTCTCCATAAAAGCTAAGTCATTTTTTATTGTCTCTATTAATGCTAACCTATTAATCACTAACTGCGTGCTACCCTTTCGCTTTAAGCATAGATAATCTTTTGACACATTTGAAATCAATATAATTGTATACGACATCCAGGGCCGTCAGAATCAATCTATGCTGAAAAGGATATATTACCTTATCCATGTTAGGAACAAGCTCTTGTAGTTTCCTTATCCGATCGCTAATTCGCGTTCTTCGTACCTACAAAATGAAACGTAAATAGTTACTCAAAAACATTATTCAAGGTTGAGAACATAACAATTCTATATTCAGTGTAGCCTACAGTACATCACTGAACTTCCACGAATTGAAAGGAAAGATATAAACTTTATCCCCAAACTTCCATGAACTGAAAGTAAAGATATAACCTTCATGGCTTTATCAATAAGCTTCCATGAATTGAAAGTAAACACAAAATCTTTATCCCTAAACTTTGACAAACAGAAAGTAAATACTGAAAAAAAAATTACCCTCTCTGCAATGCTACGAGGATGAGTTGCACAACCACGTTTAGCACGAACCCTAAAAGTAACAGAGTCCTCCATAAGATTCTCCATGTTCATATCTGTCATGCCTGATACCCCGGCAGGAACTTGACCGCTACTTTGCTCTCCTTTCTACTTACACGAAAAAAACACAAAAAGAGCCAATTAACACAAACACTAAGCCTGAAATCTTAATCAACATCACATAGTTTAACACATGTATTCCCTGACACAGATCATCAAAGATATGGATGATCAACAAGTATTTAACATATCGAAATCGACATAAGCAGATAAGTAACGTTTCATCATGTGGATTCTTCTCAATATCTAACCCATATGAGCATTCTTTGGTGTTCACATCAAAGTCATCACAGACACATCAACAACAACAACAACAAAAAAGGAAATTAAAAACTGCAACTTGCTGGATTTGGTTCAGAAAAAATGCAAGTTGACAACTTTAAAAGACAAGAATGGTCTTTTCAAAATCTAACAATCACAAACATCTTTGAACAATAACTAAAAGGAGTCTTAAAGTCATATCCTTTTTCTGAAACCAAATCAAAAGAACAAATTTTTAATGATTATTTTACCATTTGAGAAGTAAACTCAGGAGAAGAGAAGAGTGCTTCCATTTCTCTAGACCGTTTACTTCCCGGAGAAACTTCCATGTTCGGCGGTAAGTACTCGTAATTCGCCGGAATCCCAAAGCTTGGAATAAACCCATCAGCACCACTGAGAAAATCCGCCGGAGTACTATTCTGTCGGTGAAACCCACTTTGTTGGTACACTCCTTGATCAACAGGAATCGGAAACTCGAACGACCCACGACTCGTCTGTAAATCGGAAGAGTTTCCGGTGAGTAACTCGGTGAGACCAAGATTAGGTTTCAGAGACTCTTCTTCATCTTCTTCAAGTAAAGCTTCAAGCCAAGTCGCCGGAGCTGAACGGATCCGTGACAGTCCACTTCGACTCAACTGCCCTCCTCCTCCTCCTCCGTCGCCGCCGCCGCTTCCGCTGCCGCTACTACCGACGGATGTTGATTGCATCGGCGACTAGCTTAGTCAGTAAAAAAAAATCCCCTTTTGTCTTTTTTTTTTAATCGACACAAATGTTTTTTTTTGTTTTTTTTGCTCTGTTTTTTTTTTAAACATCAGACCAGATTGTAAATTGTTGTTGTTATTTGTTTTTTTTGTGTGGAGAAATTAAAAAATTTGCGGCTAATAATTAATAAACAAAGAGAACCGTTGGATTAAGAGACTTTCCTAATACTTGACTTTAAGATGTAACAAAAGCTAAAAGTGAGAGATAACACAGAAACATGCCTTTAACGTCATTCTTTTCTTTTCTTCTTTTATCTTCATAGATTTTGTTTTACTAGTTCATTTATTTACCCACTCGTGTTGAAAACGCGTGGATTTCACCTTCCTGAGTCCTACGCAATACACGACGTAGTGCGAGTATCTCCAATCCAATTCAAAAAGTTATTCTAAACCCGCTTCATTTTAAACTCTAAAAATAGAGTAAAATAGACGTTATTCCGTATATTCAAAATGAAGTAAAATTAGATATTACTTCATATTTGGAATGAAAAATGAAGTTACTCTGTTTTAATTTTGAAATAATACACTCGAACAAACCACATTCCATTTTAGAGAAAAAATGAAGTTTTGCATTGGAGATGCTTTGAGAAATTTGATCATAGGGGATGGAGGTGGATTCCACCTTACTAAATCCGGTTTGAATAACCGGAATAACAAACCAAGAATCGGTATGGGTCGAAGAGGCCCAAAACGGAACCAAAGGAAGTGCAAGGAAGAGAACAGACTGCAGAGAGAAAGGAGGCCCAAATCGCTAGAGCTAGTCAACAAAGTCAACAAAATCATAGTGTATTAACTGACACATTGATGAATGAAGATTCAGAGGAAAATATCTAACGGCGGTTACACATACTCAAAAAGGATAAAAGGAGAAGGGAAAGCACAAAGAGGCGTGGAGACTCTCGAGCACAAAAACAAGCTTCATACTAATCTCATTAGCTCTAGCATTGTATTTCATTATCTCATCAATACACCTAATCAAACTGTCGCATCCTTTAGCATTTCGTTACAAATTAAACACCTCGGTTCGGAGTTGGATTTTGAGATCCATCAATTGGTGAAAAAACAAGAATAAGAAAAAAGAGTTTTTTTGGTGTTTGTTGTTGAAAAAGAAGGCAAGAGTACTTTACGTGTGAATCTGGACGTTCGAATACCTGATCGAATTCGGTTTAGGTTTGGATTTTGAACACCGGCTATACAATATCCGTGGATAATTTTAAATTTCGGTTTGGGTTGAGTATTTCATGTCTAGATTTGGGTAAGTTTGGATCGAGTATTCGTGTTCGAGTGTTTCAAGTATTTCAAAAAAAAAATTCAGGGTGTTTCGAGTTTTTTCTTGGTGTTCTGGGTTTTCAAGTATTTTGAGATTTTTTCGGATCAATTCAGATACTCATTTGAAGTATTCGATCGGGTATTTGAACATTTTCGGCACTTATTCAGAGTTTGGGTTTAGATTCAGATTTTTCGGGTTCAAATATTTTCGGATACATATTCAGATTCATACCATTTCCGATATCAAAACTACTTGAGACTCAATATCCATTCAAATATTTTTCTAGTTCATATTCAGATTCGGTTCGAATGTTTTGGTTCATATTCGAGTTTCGAGTATCAGAGAAATGCCTAATCCTTTACGGATGGGCGAGATGAGTTAGATTGCATATAAATGTAGTCAAATCTAGAGTTTTTTTGGGTGGAGCATAATGAAATTTTGTTGGTAAATGAAAGTAGTGCAGGCTTAAAATTTTGAAATGGATTCCGATAATAATCAGGATCCGATATGCCAATATGGTATGATAATTAAAGATAATTTTTCCAAAAATGTTAGATTACATTGTCATGAGCCATCAATTTTTTGAGGTATGGGAGTTAAATTTGGTTTTAAACAAGACATATTTTTTATTCTCAAGGAAACTCATCAAGTAGTTTAGCATATTTTTCCAAGACATTGTGATACTCTGTTACGAAGACATAATAGTGTGAAAAGAGTAAAGTAATGAATTTGATTCTCTATATCATCAAAGTGCATTTCTTTTTTCAGTTACTTGTTTTGAGAGAACTCTACAGTTAAACGCATTTTTTGAGTAGTACTAAAAAGGGTGACATTTCAGGAAGTGATTTCCAAAATTGTACAAGTGCAGATAAAACACTGATAGTGGTGTGCTAAGCACCACTTCGGGCACAACTGTGAATCTAGGCCCAATACAAAAACGGCTCATTAAAAAGAGAAGATCCATTAAGTTAAAGATGACTCATTAAGAAGAGAATATCCATTAAGCTAAAGATGACTCATTAAGAAGAAATGATTCGCCAAGTAAAATAGCGCCCGTTAAAAAAAGGCTCATTAAGCATAAATGGCCCACCAAGGAAAGAAGGCCCACTAAGATAATTAGTGTTAATATAAACCGCCTTAAATTTTGTCCGTATCGTTTGAATTAGTATAAATAGGGGAAGTCTATTAATGTGTAACTCATTCTAAAAACTTTAGAGAGCAGTTCGTCATTAAAAAAAGATTAATATTCAGTTCGTCTTCTTAATCAAGTTTTAATGCGATTCTTAAATTCGCGTCGTTTATCTCTCGAAACATACTCAAAATGGGATATGCTTAGTGATTGACCATCTACGCATCGTCCTAGTGAATTTGTATAAGTTGGTCGAACTACTTCATTTAACCGAGTTTCCGACCCACATTGTCAAAATTCACTAGCTCATTCACACTAGTAAGGCTGAACTACATTGTCAAAAACGTCTTGAGTTCGTCATTTTCCTTGGCAGAAATGCATCGTCAAGAAAACATCAGTTCGTCCATTTCACTTTGACCGAACTACATCACCAAATCACCATCATCTTTGTCGAATTCTACCTTCAAGATATCAACTCATCACCACTTCTTCTTCTCGTCTTTACTTTGTCGAACCGCATCATCACGAGAGCACCTCCATCTCGTCTTTTCTGCCTAGTTTCATCATGCAAGGAGAAGACAAGCTCGTCTTCATCATCTAGCCGAATTCTACCATCAAGATCAATTCGTCATCACCTCGTCCTTTCTTTGAAGTTGAATCCCTGTTTCAATAAACACCAAAAAAGATCACGTGGTGATTTGCATGAACAATTACTCGACTTTTTAAAACCTCACAGAATACCGTTGTCGGTCGTCAGACATAGTAAACCTGCAATGCTAGAAAAAAATGTTGGGACACACGAAATAGGCGGATGGGAGGTGTTACAAAAATGTTGGCTTCTCGATGGATTATAACTCGAATATTTACATATTGAACTGCTACATAATGTTTTATTCCCAACGAAACGTTAATGATAAAGATGACATAGGAAATACATAAATTTTGCAGGAAGTTAATGCGATTTTGATGTACCCAAGGCAACAAAGAATTTCGGTTGGCCCTTAACCATACGCGGTTTTATAGGTGTGCTCACAACTGCTCACAAGGTTCCACCATCCTTTTTTTTTCACCCACAAGGGCTCCCTCTATAAATTAATTACTTTTTTTATGATTTTAGCATTTTGTATTTTGAGTAATGTTTTATCATTAGTTGAATTAAGGTTAGGTTAATAATAAATAGTGTTTTAGTTTAGAAAACAATAAAAATTAAATAATTTCTTACTATAAATATAGATATAGTCTCAGACATTCAAGGATGTGCACTCTAAAAGTTTCCTATAAGTTAACCGATCATATAAAATTTTTTTTGTCGACAAACCGGACTACAACGGACCGGCCCGATGGCCCTACTCTACTACCGGAAATTTTACCCCTCACATACGAGGGATCCGGATCACAACGGGCCGATCCGGTAGCCCATAACCCCTCACACGGGGCCAAACGCGCACATTGTGCGCCCAAAGATTCGAACAATCGACCCCGAAAAGATGAGATGAACGCTTTGGCCACTAGGCCACAAGCCTCTCTCAACCGATCATATAAGTTATATGTATTAGGTATATAAGATACAACAACAATCTTATTAGATATATAAGATACAACAACAAACTTATTTTGTGTCCCCAATTCACAAAGCCTCTCTATGAGATAGATAGATCTTCGGGATAAACAGACATACGATTGATATACACAAACATATTTTTTTTCACACTGCGGGAGGATCATTCATCGTTAACGAACTTTGCAAACTCTTCCCTACTTCTCCCATCTGGATTCTTTTTCCATTCGATAAACTTCTTCGACGCATCTATGAATTTCTCCATATGAAGCCGCTTCCATTCCTACCCAAATCCACACATATTTCCCCAAAAACATCAAGCAACAACACAACTTAAAAGACTTGTTAATGTATTAAGAAGTTAGGAAACTTTGTGAAAGGTTTTCAACCTCGAAATCCCATTCGCCATACAGATCCGAATCATCCTTGTTGGCCCATACATAGGTTTCCACTTGCATCTTCTCATCCGTGTCCTGGATAAAAAAATGGAGAACTAAAGCTTCAAAATCTTTAAAGATAAAGAGATAAAATCTTTTAAGATAAAGAGATGATCAAGTGAGTAAAAGAACTTACGGTCAACGTAGCTTCAACAGTCTTTCTCACGTATTCATCTCCTTCAATCATATCTAAATTCTCACGCTGAGCATCTGTTAATCCAGTAAGTATCTGCACCAAGCCAAACATCAATACTTTCAATGTTTTCAGATCCAAAATCTGAATCAGCCAAAGCTAATTGTTGGAACTCGTTTTTGACGATGTGGTTTTGACCAGTCGAATTTCAGACAAAGTCATTCGTCGAAATGACCAGTTTTTATTCAAACGTCAAGATCGGAGTAGATTTGAATAAAAAAATAGTATCCACACTAACAACTTTCGAAATCAAAATCCGCAACGAGAACAAGATCCAACCCTAATTTCCCGATTAGCCCAAAGATTAGAGAATAAAAGAGATTAAAGTCAAAACCTTTCCGTTGATTACTCCGTTCTCACGAGGAGAAATACAAGGATGCAATCGCCCTTTGAGCCTGTACAGGTGACTAAGAACAACATCCAAAAAAAATCGGATCTAGTCAGATATCGGCGAGACATAAGCAAAAAGATGATCGGAGAAGTGAAAGAAAGACTTACAAGCCGTGGATTTTGGCGGAGATCATGACCGGATTACACTCAAGGATCAGACTGACGACGGCTGGCTCCTGGAAACTGCCGTAGACGAAGACGTTGTGCGACGGAGAATTATCGGAAGTAGTCATCTTCTCTCTCCCTTCCTATGAAAAATTGAATTTGATGAGTTTGAATTCAAGAGGAGTAAGATGAGTCAATTATTATGGGCTGGGTTTTTTCTACGGAAAAACATTATAATAGAAAGCTAAAATTAGTAAAGTAGGCATTCGGCTGATCGGAGAGACCATGACGGTAGATTTTTAAAACTTTCGGTCGGGAAAAATTTTGACGGTAGAAAATATAGTTGTTACTTTTTAAATTAATAAAAGTTTGTTTGTTACCAAAAAATTGTAGTAATTGTGACTTTATTTAAATATACATATTTTTAAAATAAAAAATACTTTTAACTTACATTTTGTTAATATTAAATTTAAAATTTGGAAGTACTTAATATATTTTATTATTGAAAAAATATAAAACCATAAACAATAGAACATATTGAATCCATCTAAATATATAAATTGATTTAATACGCAAAATTTTCTTTAAAAAGTGGTATAAATTGAACAAAAACTAATTTATGTAGTTGAGCATACGAATTTTAAGTTGCTATATTTTAGTTGTTGAAAATTTCTTTTAATTTGAATGTAAAACACTTTGTTAAATAATCATATATTATGTTGCTATATTTTAGTGCAGACTATTATTTTAGTTTGATTGCCATATATATATATATATATATATATATATATATATATATATTTATAAAGAAAGTGTGTTATATTTTGTGTTAGATATTTTTTGCAATGACACTTTATTGTTAAAGTTGTAAACATTTATTTAATAATTGTTAAAATTTAAATAAAGTGGTAACTAATCAAATGAAATAAAAATTTAGAAAGTAATATGCAAATATTAATTAAGAAAATAATATGAAGTGAAATGGATATCAAAAGAAAGAGAAAAAATATTGATTAGTTTAATTAAAATATTAATGTGATAAATTACATATAAATTTGTAGAGAATGTTTAATTTACGTGGGGGAAAAATATTTTTCTTGTTTTATAAAAGAAAAAATATTTCTAAACCTTTTATTTTTGTTACGGTGGGGTTTCGAGACTTTTTAAAAAAAAGGGAAAACAAAGAAGAAAAAAAATGCATGTGAGAACTTTTAAAAATATAAAAGCGAAAAAAGTCTTATTGGCAGGAAAAAAACGGTTATGACTGTAAAACTTAGTAACAGCCTTCACAACCCGAAGCCAATCACCCCCATTATCTTTTAAAATGATGTGCACTAGTTAGTTGATAATTTAATAATATAATAATTTATTAAATATATTATTTATTTATTTTTTGTCAACTATACAATAATCAAAAGTTGTCATCCAATCTTGGTAGCCAAGTTGGAGAAACAGAATCTACAAAAATATAATCGCAGCTAAAAAGACGAGATCCACGAGCCAATCGATATGCTTGTGTATTCTCCGTGCGTATAGAGAAAAACAATATTTTTAAAATTTTTTACTTTTAAAATTCTAAGCATGGATTAAATTTTACTCCAACCCTACTCCATATTACTCTATTTTTATGGAGTAATGAACAAACAAACAAAATATTACTTCATTTATACTCTATTATACTCTATTATGGAGTAGAAAATTGAGTGGAGTTGGTGTATTCTTTCCAAATTAAATTTTACTCCATTATGGAGCAAAAAATGAAGTGGGATTGAAGATGGTCTAAAACAAAGGCTTCATTTGATATGTTATCCATAAAATTAAGAAAAATTTGGTCAAATGACCAATTGACCAGTCAAAATTAAGTTTCTAACTATAAGGGTCTTTTTTTCAATTGTTCTTTTTTATGACGATTTTGCCCTTTTCAGTTCATAGACATTCTGCAACCGATAGACGGTCTATCTAGTGCTCGACGGTTTGGTGTTTTTCAGTTCATAGACATGTTGTAACAGATAGACGGTCTATTTTCCGCTTAACATAGTTTGCTCTTCTTTCAAACTTTTTCTAGATCGATCATTCTCAAAACTTTTGTTCTATGATGTTTTTACATTAACAAATAAAATCTTGAACCCCAATCACATTTTCCCTCTTGTTTTTTGGTTATTTATGAAATTAATAGGCACAAATAAAAAAAATTTTGTAACAGATAGACGGTCTATTTTCCGCTTAACATAGTTTGCTCTTCTTTCAAACTTTTTTTAGATCGATCATTCTCAAAAATTTTGTTCTATGATATTTTTACCATTAACAAATAAAATCTTGAACCTCAATCACATTTTCCCCCATGTTTTTTGGTTATTTGTGAAATTAATAGGCACGCGAAAATAGACAGTCTATTTAAATAGACAATCAATGTCGTACTGTTTATATTATCTCAAATAGTAAGTCTAACTAGTGTTTTCATCNACGGTCGAAATATATTTTTACTATTATAGTTGATCAAATGGTTTAGAAATTGTCTGAGTGGCTTAAGCTTTACATTCATTCCCTTATATAATAGAAACTTTCAGTTTTTAAGTTTTTTGTTTTCGTTTATATGGAAGCTAAATTTTTATAAAAAAATAGACATACTATGTAAGTAAACTGTCTATCTAGATAACATAACTTCTTATACGGTACAACAAGTTCCGTATACTTGAAAAATACATATCCGTTTTGAAAATTCAAAATAGGTTAGGTCGGGAAAAAATCTATTTTTTCGTGTAATTACAATTTCGTTTCGATATACGTATAAACCTGTAGAGTCGTTTGAAGTTTTGTGGGGTATAGGGGCAAAAAGGAAAAATTACTCCAAAAAACAAAAAAAAATGCAAATGGTTAGTTACTTAATTAAATTGCCTCATTAGAATATTCCGCAAATTTACCCTAAAATTAAATGATTATGTAGATTTTAACATTCTAGCCTGTAATACTAATAATATTAATTATGAAAAAACTTTATTTGTCACTTGTGAGTCATCAATTTATTAAACTTATTTTTGTATAATTATAAATGATGATTAAATCGTTCATATGATTATTTTTTATTATCCCCTCTACATTAATTGAGAAGTTAGTTTGAGACATGTTATCACAAAAATTGCTTTCAACCCAAAATTATGACAAGACAATTTACATAATTTTGATTGATTTTGTATTAGTTCATTATTTAAATTATTATTTATGATAATCTCTCTTATATAGAAATCAATACACTAATTAATTTTTGGTATATGTTAAATTACAATTCATGATTTTTAAAAAGTCGAAAATCGGAAAATTATTAGAGATGTTAAGAAGTAAAATTATACGGGTAAAATCTATGATGAAAAAATTAAATCTGTAACTATTACAAATGTTAATAAGAAAATATACCTATTAGGGACTTCTAAAATCACAAAAATATGACATGGATTAATAATAATGACATGACTTTTATATTATGTGGTATTTTAAGATATTTTTTAAATATTTAAAAGCAAAATGATTTTTCAAATTAATACAAATAAGGTTTGAATGTAAATTTATCTATCTTTTCATATTTCCATGTTTAAAGTTAATCATTTAAGCAAAAAAATCTAATTAGAGATTTTAATGATGCATTGTCAAATAATAATTCATAAATGAAATTAAAACCGATGTTTTCTAAAAAATTGAAAATATTTTATTTGAAGAATCATTGTACTTTTAAATATTATCTTGATATTTAAAGAGGAATTTTTTAAAATATCACATAGTAAATTTTGTTCAAGAAAACCATCATATGAAATTTTATTTTTCTAAATACACTAACTTATATTTTTTTAAAATATCATAAACACTGCAAATGAATTTTAAAAGTCTAACATTTTTGAGTTTTGAGTTTAGTATTTTGATGGTTTAAAATCAAAGTCACACTAAAATAACTGAACATATTGTTCAAATATACTTCATTTATATATAAATAATGTATTGCTAAAATTTAATATAAAAATTATTCAAAAAAATGTTGGTACAATATATGTCCACGATGATCTCCATACTTAAATTTCAATCCAAAAAAGTGACAATTTCTATGAAAATACTACTAAATTCGCTCTTTTTCTTAAAATAATCATTATAAAAATAATTTGTTTAGATCACAAACAATAATTTTAAAGATAAAATTGATCATATACAATAATTTAGATATCTTTAATTCGTATATTACGCGAGCATATCACCTAGTATAAAATAGTTTTGGTTTGAAAGAGGCAACATAAAATTTCATAATGGGTTGAATTTATATAAAACTTATACAAAATATTCCAAAATATTATAGGTTATAGTGAAAAACATAAATACTAATAAAAGTTAAAAGTGTTACGTAAATTTATATAAATTCAATCAATTCTAAAAGATACTGTATTATATAATTGATCGTACAAAATATCTAACCATTCTAAAGTTTATATAGAAAATGTAAATATATTTTAAAATAAAATTTATGAATAATTAAATATTTTTAAACAGAGCAAGTAAATTTTAAGTTTAATAATTCATATAATATCAAAGAGATAACTCTAATGTGTGTGAAGCCACCCAAAAACTACACTAAGAAAAAGGAAAAATCAGATTCTTTTTTCCAATAGAAAATTATTATTTCTATAAAGATTATCATCAATATTATTTCTATATATTAACATTGGGTAATTTAATATTTTAATAAAGCAATAAAAATATTAACCTTTTTGGGTCAGAAATAAATTTTAACCTTAAATTTAATTTTGATCCAATTAAAATCTTTATAAATTAATACTTCTCGAAAATAAAATATTATAATCCTAACGATATATAGGAGAGTGTGGCGGATCCGTCAAGTTTGGCCTTCGAATGTAATGCATAGTGCATACTTTGTTATTTTAAAATGTTGTCCTCTATCCATAATCAAAGGTCATTTTTTGTTATTGATAAAAAGGTTTAGGATTACAAAGCCATAAACAAAAACGAAAAAGAAAAGCAATCTAAAACACATATTTTAGTTGACAAAAAAACATATTTTAAAGTTGATCATGAAACTGAATAATAAACTGGAACACGTTCGACGTGAACTTGATACGTCGTCAAATTAAAACTCACATGATATCGACATACATCATTGATCGATCGAGTTATTGACATGTGTCAATTCTTCAAAATTTCCAAATTCGTATAAGCAATTCTTTTATTTTACATAAATAAATATTTTTTTATTTTCGTTAAACATTGAAAGTTAAATATTAAATATTTTATTTATATTAAAATATTCAATATTAATTATTATATTATGTAGACATGATAAAATTATAATATTTAATTAAAATGTCATTTCAAATGATACTAAAAATTTTAGATTAATTTGGATGATATTGGTTGTAATTCATAATTTTTAACAATTAATAATAGTTTTAATCTACATTTTAAAATTACGAGTTATAATTATGTAGATTTCAACTTTAAAACCTAAATATTTAACAATATTTTTTATATTTAATTTTCTGTATATTACAATTTATACGAGACTTTATCTAATATAAAATATAAGTTATTTTACTTCAATTACGTTAATTAATTTTATCTTTAATTAGAAACCGAATGTTAATTATTCTAGACACCAAAAATAAACAAACAAAAAAAGAAAAGTCACATGAAGTCGGCAACAAGGGTCAGTGTATGTTTTTTTTTAAAAAAAAACTTAAGTCTTTTAAAGATTACAAACGAAAAAAAATAAAAGTCTATCATGGTCCAAAGCGTAGGACCCATAAACACCACCAAGTAATGAACGCCGCCGTCTCCTCCCGCCGTATTAATCGTTGACGTCATGCTAACCGCCGCATCTTGTCTATCTACGCGGTGGAGTCGTATCGTCTTCCTCCTCATCTGTTCGCCTCTCCTTTTACCTCTTCTATGCATCGCGATCCCTCTCCTATGCGCCGTTGAGATCTTCAGCCGCTTCTGCAACCGAATCGTAAAGTCCTCCGCCGTGGATGAATTCATCGTCGCCGATGAAGATGATTTGCGGCTCCGGCGATGTGAAGAAGGATGCGGAGGATGCAGAGTGGAAGAAGAAGAAGAAGAAGAAAGTGGATTGCTTCAGAGATACTTAGAAGATCAGTTGAATTTGGCGAGATCCATTTACGATTGTGGTAAAGATGATAGCGATGATGACGGCGATGATCAAGATCGCGATCCAATTAGGGTTCCTCTTTTGTCGTAAATTTTTCCTTTGCTTTTCTTTTCTTTTTTTTTTCTTTCCTTCAAAATTAAAATGTAGATAACGGAAAAGAATTTTTTTTACTCCAATCAATCTCAATTTTATAAATTTTTTGCTCTGGTTGTATTCAGAAAAAAATGGTATATAATTTTAACTATCTATAATAATTACGTTTTAAAATAGTTATAAAACATGGTTTTTAAGATACTTTTAATTTAATTATTCTTCCGTTCTAGGATAATAACACTCAGTAACCAAACAAAAACCATAAATTAAAATTTTAAACTTTTTAACATTTACATTACTTTTTTACCCACTACCTTTTTCTTATTAATTAAATTTAGGTAAACCATTTTTCTGATCCAAAAAATTTAGATTTGAATATAATTTATCCAAATGATTCATCTTATTAAATTGTTTCAATTTGGATTAGTCAACTTGTTTTGAAAGTTCGTTGGAATGTTTATTTTTGCATTTAAACGAACATCATGTTGCAGTTTCATCTAGATGAACTATATGAATGAGCAAACAAATATATTTGAAACAAGTTTCGTTGACGGATGGATCATGTCGCAGTTTCATCTAGATGAACTATATGAATGAGCAAACAAATATATTTGAAACAAGTTTCATTGACGGACGGACGGAAGCTCGACCATTTGAGTTTTGCATATGACTTGAGCCTACCGTTTGATTTCCTTAAAGGCCATTCAAACACTCAGAAACAGCATTCTCTTTAGTGAAAATGGTAGCAAATTGAAGAGACCAAAGCACAAAGACAAATCTAAAACTAAAAGAATTTAGCGAGTAGAACACACTCAACATAAGCATATAAGTCGGCCACTTCAAAGACCAAAAGAGAAAACACACACAATCAACAATCATATGATCATGTTTTACTAAAAACTAAGAAAACACTTGAAAGAACAATGCAAACTTTTGTTACTATCATCATGTCAAAGGCTTAACCTTGAACCTATAGATAAGCATTTTCTTGGTCGAAGTCGGGTTATCCACGGTAAGCAAAATCTTGCCAATTTCTCCGACTTTGAAGCTATGAGAAACCACAGGTTCATCTTTCGCAGCCATCTTCCTCGGTTTCTGAATGATCACCGTGTATCCTTCTTTGTTCTCTGGTACAAACTCTGCTCCATACAAAACCTCCCATCCCACTACTCTTATCTCCCACACAATAGTACATTTCTACATACAAACGTTTCAAACCGAGATTCATTTGTTAGTTGTAAACGCAAAACGCCTAAACAATTGGATGGAATAAAACCATAGCCTAGCGTCTACAAACACAAAAGAGTCTCTCACCTCGTAAACAATGATCTCGACAGTCTGTTTGGTTGTCGGTTTAACAGTAATCTCAGTAGCAGTATCATCGTGTGTAAAATCCGGGTTGCAATCGCAGTTATCCACACTTAGTCCACCATACTGAACCGGCACATGTTCTGGTGATATATACCTATAAACCAAAGACAAAAACAGCGGCTTACATATCCAATAAGCGCAACTTGAAAAGAAGCTAAAAAATTCTTTGGTAATATTACTTGAAAAGGGTTTCTGCAGATCTCGAAGGACCTGCGAAAACGAGTTTGCTTTTCGACCTTTGAGTCATGAAAGGACTAATAATCCTATAGAACGCAAGGTACCACCATGGAACATTGATGAATATCTAAATCACAAAAGTTCAAGATTACACAATATCGGATTAGAATATTCACAAGAACACTAACATTACTGTCTTGAAGAATAGATTTCGATACCTGTTTAGAGACAAATTCAGGATAATTATCTTGAAGAAGGTGAAGAGCTTGCTTAGTAGCTAATCTAAGCTCAGTCTTACCAGGTCCAGGAGAATTCTTGAGATCATTTACTTGACAGATCGTAGAAACACCATTGGAAACAAACTCAAGCTTCCTTATACTCTTTTCAAGAAACTGAATCCTCCATCTCAAGAACCGATCTCTCTTCTCTTCATCCGAAAACGTTTTCTGATAAAGATCTTTGTTCTGAAACTCACCGTAGACGTTGTAACAGACAGGATGATTCTCTCTGTCGTGTCCCTGCATGAAGACAACCTTGTCGAGATCGTCACCGAGGTTTTCGTCGAGAAGCTCTTCGATGTTGAAGTCGATTCTCCATTGGAGTGTTTTGTTGAGCATTGAGTAAGCTTCTTTTGGTTTGAAGTCTCTCGCTCTTAGGAATTTCAGTAAAACGACGTCGCTTCGTTCGTCTTTAAGAAGTGGCACACCCCATATGGAGGAGGAGGAGCTGCTTCTACCGGAATCTTGAGTTGATTCTTGAAGAAGATGACGGAGCTCGTGAAGAGCGTTTAACTCGGGTTCGGAGAGGTCGGAGATTCGGTTGGTTTCTTCTTTGAATGAGCCGAGATTACTAGGAATCTGAAGACTTGGCTTCTTCTTCTCTTCAGCTTCTTCTTCTTCTCTGTTCATCATCTCCGCAAGCGATCTAGATTCCACGGAAGAAGCTGGAGCTTGTGGTGGTTGCGACACTTCAGGGTCTTGTGGCTCCGGTTCAGGTACCGACGCTGCAGCTTCTAACACCGCCGCGTCTGGTGGTTCCGGCTCTGTCCAATCGTCTACCTCCGTGTACAGTTTCCGCTTCTCCAACATTAGTTTCTGTGTTGGCTCTGTCTCCGGCATAACTAGATGTGGCTTGTCTGAATCATCCTCCGCCACGTGGTTGGCGTCCGAAACAACAACCGACGACTGTTCTACCTCCGAAGTCTCAGTCTTTGGTCGCTCTGAATCCTCCGCCGCGTGGTTGGGAACCTCTGGCTCCGAAATCAAAGGCAAAGGCGGTTCAGGCGGAGAACCCATAATCGGATTTAGCTCTGTAGTCACCGGAGGCGGCGGCTGATTAAGCTCTGGCTCTAAAGATTGCTGCTTTGAATGTTCTTCATCATCATTAAGTTTCAGTTTCTCGGAGTGGTCCTGCTGCGTCAGGGAAGAGGAGATATTGGTAAGAGAAGTATTAGGCATTGAATCGTCGACGGTTGAAGGTGGCGGCGGAGGAGTAATAGAAGTTGCAGAATCTTGAGACATTTTAGTTTTAATTTTTTGTTGAGAAAAGAAGTAAGAAAGAAAGAAAGGGACAGAGTCAGAGAGAGAGAGATGTATTAATTGATGTTAAGCGGATTTTTCAGGTAGACAAAAACAAATGGTCAAAGAAAGAGTATCCAATGTGTCTCAAAATTACAACTCAAAAAGCTGTTCCAATTAAAGTAAACGATGTCTTTTTTCCTTTTTTTCTCCTTCAATTATTTTATTTCTTTTCTAACCATTTTAAAATAAATAAATAAAAAAATTTATCATCTTGGAAACAGTGACAAAAAGCAACAGTTACTCAAAACTTTAAAAAAACTAATACATATATCTATCTTATTAAAAGAAAAATATATAGAAGGTAATCTTTTTAATTGAATAAAAAATTTATTAAGTGTATCCAATATATCTAATAAATTAAAAAAAAGTTATAGAATTAAAAGAAATAATATTAACTCTAATTATTTTTTTACATATTGAACAAATATAATAAAATATTCAAATATTTTTTCACATAATCATTATCAAAATTACAAATCAACACATTTAAAATCATAATTTTTCACCAAAATTTAAATATAGTTTGTTTTCAAATTTAAAATAAATCCATAATTTTTTAAATAATTATTTTATAATATTAGTATTTTTAAATAAAATTTGTTACGAAAAATAAATAAAAAATTCATAAAGTGATAAAATTGAAAAAAAAATCAATGAAGAACTTATAAAAATATTTTCTATAAATTACAAAAAATGTTAAGTTTATTCATATAAGTTTTTAAAATTACTCTAACGGGTTTGATTTCATGGTATTTTGGATATCAGTTTTATCTGAACCGAATCCGTATGAGTATCTGAGGAAATCCAAATCTCAAATCTAAACATGAACCCGTAATTCGATAGCTTGACAATTGTGCAAGAAGACAGGATTCCAAGTCACTTTTGAAACTCATTATGCAGAAATGCGGTCACTTTGTTATAGACTTGGATCTTGAGAATTTTCCGGGTACAATCACGGCTCAACGGTCTATAAGAGAGTGTAAGCTAACTCAAAACTTACGGGAAATGCAATAGATTTATAAATATGTTATAAATTTATATTTATAATTATTTTCATTTGTCTCTAAATTAAAACTACCTAATTTATATAATAGATTTTTATCTAATTTTATGGGTTAATTTGAGTTAAACGTCCAATCCGATAAATTAATTTAGAAGGAATCTTAAATCTGACCGCATACCAGAAAATATATAGGCAAAAAATTATAAAACATGGAATAATACATTACCTACTATTCTTTGATTAGGACAACTATGAGGAAAAAGAGATATTAGGTGTAACAATTCATGTCAATTTATATGATCTCAGCATCTTCAGATTTCATTTGTCTTTCTTCTAATATCAAATAATATGAATCGAAAAGTTAGTTGTAACATAATGTATCTCGTAAAAAGTAGCTTCAAAATGACATCTCGTCGGCAAAATTTTTTAAATACAAAACAAAATCGAAAACACAAAACAACTTAATGCATAACAAAATGTTGTCGCTAAACGAAATTTAAACTCTTTTTTTGTTGTCAACAATATAATCAGAACTTCTTAAAGAAATTTTTTGTTTGCTACCGAAATTCAAAAAGAAAACTATTTTCTTTCGTGTTATATGTTTTCTTTCACTTTTTATTTATGCTTTCATATGGTTTTAAATATAAGTACCCGCGCACATTAACAGCTTTCACTTTAGCCTTTTATGGTCAGTAATGGTCGGACGGTGGGGACATTTCCCCAACAGCACTTCCTTCGTATTGTCATAAGACCGATTCAAAATGCGTTCCGGTCAAGTTCAGTTGGAATTTATTTGGATTTCAGGTTTTCTGTCTAAAGGTTTAAAACCCATTCGAGTATATATATTTTAAGGTTTGAGTTCGGTTCGGATCTTTACTGATTCAGTACGGGTCTGAGTACTCGTTTAAATTATGTTAAAATTTTTCAAAAATCTGAATATGTGTTAATACCTCAAATTCAAAGATAAAAACAATATATAACTTACGTAATTACATAATGCATGACCAAATATTTAACATTAACGTGAAATTCGTTTCGGTTCGAGTGTTTAGACGAAGACTTGCTAAGTATTTTCGATATTTTCGAGTACTTTTTATTATTTTTTAGATATCTGTAAGTATTTTTCGGTACTTTTGGATAATTTTAAAATTTTTCTGCTATTTTAGATATACTTTAGATATTAAATCTAAAAATGATTAATATATTAAGTATATTGTTACAATTCGGCTATTTACGGATATCTAAAATATTTCGATCCATGCCGAACTCAATTTCGATTTCCGGTTATCGAAGTTTAAAACTAGTTTGAGTATTTTATCAATTCCGATATGAATCGGGTTCGATTCAATTTTTTGAATCCGGAGGTTTTGCCCACCTCAAAATGATCGAACCGGAATTCAAAACCAAAACTAGAACATGGTTTAATCGAAGGGATACATGTTCACTAAACCGGAATACTTGTAGGTAAGGCTTACATAATTTATGTTGCACAACTAAGAGTATAAATGTTAAATACAAAACGTGTTGTCGTTATGCGTTTTTTATCTACAAATGCGTAAACTCTTAATGATCCCAAACCATTTCTTCCATTTTCAATTCTAGTTCTTGAGCATTTCTTCGTACCACAATCCATGAACGCTACGTGACACGTTCGCCAAAAGAATCACAATGTCTGAAACCTCTATCACCTTGTCCGAGAGAGAAGCTGCTCCGATTCTTCTTAGCGTCGTTTCCACCAACTGCTTTCTCTTCGCGTTGTTTCCTGCCAAAACAGAAGCTCTTGTGGCTAGGTATATAGTCTGCGACACGCGTGTGAAGACCGCGTCTCCTGCTTGTAAGCTTTTCACAAGCATACTCGCGAGTACTCGTTTCTTTGACTCTGCATCGTCAGAATCAAGAAACTCGGAGAGTGTTTCCATGATTTCTGGAAGACCCGCGTCAGGTTTTGCATCTAACATTTCGTAAAGCCGGTTGATGCAAGTCCATGTAATGGTCTCCATGTCAACCGGGGTTGAGCTTTCGCTTACAAGTGTTTGCTGGAGGATCAACACGCTGGACGACAGAAACAGAGCGGTTATTAGGAGAATTATATAATCATCATTGTGAATGAGAGGAAGGGATTTAAAAGTTGACCTGATGGAGACTAGAATGATTTTCTGAATTTGGGATTGAATAGCTCTCAGCTTAGAGAGGTTGAGTTGAAATGTTTCGGGGACGGTTTCCAAAGTAAGTCCGCCAATTTTATTCACCATTTTTAACAGGCCAAGACGAACAAGAAGATCCACAGTTTCTCCTTTGCATTCTCCCAGTTCAATTCCTGCAACAGACGATCACAAGCATGCAACTAAGATTACATAAATCAACAAACAACCAATGTGATGGAGGCATAGTCAAGAATCCTTCAATAGACAAGAATCTGGGACTGATAGATTACTAAACTATTCACTCGTTAACCGTATATGATGGATGTAAACGAAATAATACATTAATTTTTGGAAACAAGTTTGGTTCTTACAAAAAAACAATAAAGATGACTAAAATTGATTGATAGACACACCTGAGAGTGGAGACGAAGGGGTATTGACTTTTGAAACAGAGGAGACATTGCCACCAGTTCGCATGGTGGACGAAGGGAGGCCTGATGATCCAGAGTGGTTATTTGTGACGACAGAGAGAGCCTCTGTGTATTCTTTCCACTCTTTCTCTGCTTCTCCTCGAACACTCAAAAGCCATCGCTTTGTCAGTGACAGAGAGGAAGACGCTTGCTCAGGGGAACCATACCTACTGGAAAATGATTTCTTTAAATATTCGAGACCAGCTGGCCCCTTGAGAAGTGGTTCCAGGAGTTTCAATCGAGCTTTGCTGATCTCCTTCTTTAAGATCTGCGAGAAGACAAATGATTTAAGTCTCTAGATCGGGTCTCACTTATTATGATGGCTCATTACAGAGAGGTTTGCGAAAATCTATCGACAGATCATGTCTGAAAGTTGGCAGCTACTAGAAAAACCATGTGCTTTTTTCCTCCAATTGTAAAATTTGAGTATGCAATATGCGAGTTTCAATTTCTAAGTTCACGCAGTGCAGAAAGCTCAAAACAGATCAATTATGACGTACCTGAATCTGCTGCAAAACAAAGCGTAGGCCCTTAACCATTAAGACTGCATATAACGAATTTGACTGGCCTTCAACTGGAGCTATCTCTCCAAGTTCTGTCATTAACTTGTGGTGAGTGGTCCTAATTTCCTCTTCTTTCGCTGGAGCAGAGAGTTTCAGCAGAATGCCCAGGGAAAACTCAAGGATATTTCCAAGATAACTCATGTCGGCATTCCCAGAAGCCAGCAACTGAATCAAGCCGAGAAAGAAAACATTAAGTACATATCCATCCGTCATACCAACAAAAACATCATAAGCTGCAGTAATGATCACCTGAGACAGCACATCCGTATCAATAGTTTGAACAATCCCTTGTTTACACTCTTTTGGAGCTATCTCACAGAGTTCATCCCTGACTTCTTTCATGAGTTTAAGAACCCAACTGAAGTCTGGCTGCGGCTGTTTCATGGATTCCATGACGCCATCCCAGAAAGCATTTTCCATTGTCTCCTTAACCTTCCTCTAGGATATCACAAAAGTGAAGAAATGTGAGCCCAGCTGATCGGAACATAATAGTGAAGTCCCAGAAAGTCACAGCCATATAGAGCTAGTATTTAGGCACCTGAAGGTTGCTTGAATCCCCACTGTTAACGTCGAAGCTATCAGCAACGCTGCTGCTATTGTCATGGACAATCTCATTCACGATTACTTCGTTCTCACTAGCCAGCGCTGAATCCAAGCTGTAACCTGTTGCGTTTGGAGAAGTAATACCCTCACTTCCTGCTAGAGAAAACTCGTGTTAGATGGAAGACTTGATGTATAATCTATGAGCTTTAAAGGTTATTACCTAAATTGATAATATTACCTAAATTCAGAGACGGAGAAGAATCTGATGATCCCAGAGAAGACGAAGATGGACAAAGCGAATCTGCAGGTGCTTTAGATTCTCCTGCTCCATCAGTTTCAGTGAATATATCCGGAATAGTCGGAGAATTTACCTTCAACTAAAAAAAGGAGAAATATAGTCATTTTCCTCTTCAACTTTCTGACCTTCCATAGTCTATTTGGAGATATTTGTGCAGCACAAAAAGCTAACTTTAGGTTAATGTACACACAGTAAATTAAGGTCAAGGGAAGAGAGATTGATATACCAGCGCTTGGCTCGTACCACCATCGATTGGTTTGGGTGAAGAAGTGTGTTCCGTCGCTTCAGGTGCCTCCCACTCTTGGGTTTTGGCTAAATCGTTTTCCAAAAGCTTAGCATCGTTAATTTTCCAAACAACAAATCTCTTGAGGTAAGAGCGCCAAGCTTTATCAAATGCTCCTAGTTGAGATCTAAATTTTATTGGACGTGGAGAAACCAAAGATACATTCTCCACGGGGGTCAATTCTGGTCCTTCCAATATAATTTTCACCAACAACTCAAACTCCCGAATAAGATAGGTTGCAGATTCCACCAGCGCAATCTCATTTTCACCTCTTCCTCTGAAAATTGCATCTGGATGTTGTTTGATCATGTAGGCACAAAGAAAAATTCTGGCAGGGTATCTCACAATCCTTTTTAGCATTTTAGCCTTTGGCTTTTGCTCGCCTTTACTCGCGGCACTAGGAGAATTTCCTCTTCGAGCTGAGGGGAAACAATGCTTAAGAAGATGATTAATATTCTCTGCAGTGGATCCCTGAGTCAGAGCGAGTCGAATCTCCAAGCGGTCAAGCAATTCTTTCACTGTACGAATTACAGCAACCGAATTCATTTGAAGGGCAAGCTTCTCAAACGGCACTGACTTAATACACTTTTCATTAATCCCTAGCCCGTGGTAGGCTTTAGCTAAGGCAAAGGTAGATTTCTTGTATTTTGCAAATCTCTTCCAGCATCTGAGATTTAAAACGCACAATCAGACCTTCAAAGCACAGCGATATTGCATCTTACCGGAATTTTAAAAGGCAATCCCTACCTTTCTAGCATCCTCACAAGATGCTCTTGTTTCTTTTGCAATGTCTCTGATCTTACACGTGCGCAACTTTCCATGCCTCTCCTTCGCCTTATATATTGTGCTTTCAGTTTCTTGGCCTAACAAATGCAAGATCAACAATGATAATTACGGTCAATTCCTGAAAGAGCATTACTTTTCGGGGAAAAAAGCTCGAGCATTACCCTTTGAAGCCGCTCTTCAAGACGGTCCTTCATTTTCCTTCTTTCAGCTTCCTTTTTATTCTTCAGAGAACTTGCAGCACCAAAAACCTTTGTCAACCTAGTCTTTGCTCTTCTCCTTTCTGCTTCCAGAATCCCCATCCGCTTACTCTCTGCAGCTGCTCGTTTCCGATAAATGGCTGCACGCACACTTTCCTTGTACCGATTCTCCTGAATCGCTTTCTGCATCATGCTCTGCGCAGCTCGTTGTCTCTTTGCCGTCCTCCGTTGCGCCATAGCTTTGAAGAGAAGCATCCTATTTTCCTCTGCTTTTTGAACCCTTTCTTCAACCTTTGTCTCTAACTCATCACGCTCCTTCTCAACTCGTTGCTCGAGTCCATTCTTTATAGCTTGTCTTGCTTCATCAAGCTTAGCTAAACGAGCCAGATCCTTTTCGATAATACTTAACCTATCAACCAAACAAATAAGCATTTACATCAATAACTTCGATCTTAAACCATTATTTTATCCAAAAGTCTCTCTTACCTCTTTTGTTCAGCAGCATTAAGCTTGGATTCAAGTCGCTGCTTAAGCTCCTCCATACGAGCCGACCTCGGGCTCCTCATCTTAGACCGAGCCTTGCTCGATAGTGACTCATAGTATTGCTGCAAAACAAAACCCAACAGAAAAGTAAAGAAATTTCCAGAAATTGGTATCTTCATCCACATTTTGAGATTCAAAAGTTTGAATTTTGAAATTACCCGACGCCGGAGATCAGCATCTCTGAGTTTCGAATCGATCTCTTCGGCGGAGACGGGGCTTTTGGGTTCGAGAAGACGACGACGGAGCCTCCGGGGAAGAGTCTTTGGAGAGGGAATCGTCACGGTATCCTCCTGACTCACCGGAAAACTCAGGGAGATTCCACCTAATCGCTCTGGTTCCGCCATTGATATTACAAAATGAATATCTTGTAGATCACAAAAGTGATTTCTTCACAAAGAAAAAAAAAGAAGGTAACTTTATTGAAAACGAAAGAGGAAAAAAACAGTTTCTTTCAGTCGGTGAAATGTGTTTCAGAGCGAAGATAGACTTTGCTGTTAGGTTGTTTTACTTGCGAATCGTTTTCGATTTGAAGACGACGATGAAAAAAAAAGAAAAGAGATTATTTCAATCTGACCCGTAATTTCCGGAAAGTTTCTAAAATTATCCAGAACTTTCTCATCTATATTTACTGTGTGTGGGTAACCAAAACGACATCGTTTAAAAAATGGGCAAATATGGTATAAAGTATGGCCGGCAGTCGGATTCGGGTTCGGATTCGGATTCGGTACGTGATCCTCTATGTTTCAAATTCTCAGGGCAAAGATCTTGGGGTATTTACAAAAAGTAAATCGGGTTCGGTTGAAATGTGATCGGATTCGAATCGGATTTAACAATACATGTAAAATATAAATACATCTGAAATCCACCGGAGTTAGCTAGAATTTTAAGATTTCGGATTTAGGTTCAGTTCATAAATTTCAAATTCTTTCCATATGTGTTCGAGTACCGGTCAAACTCGATAATGCTCGAAATACCTTTCAAACGAGATTCGTTCAGTAAATTTACAAATCGGTTGGGTTCAGCTTTTCTGATTCGGGTTCGGTTTTTTTTTCTCTATCCTAGTATAGAGATCAGTCGATCACAAAAGACATTAATTTTCATTCTTTTTACTGTTTTTTGGATGTAGCATCGATACGAACAGATATGAGTAAGCTCCCAATAGTTTGCTCTAACTTTGTTTACACAAACTTCAGAAAAATACTATATCAGCTTTATAGTTAAAGTGTCTAATCGTTAAACCAAAACCGTTGACACGCATGACTAACCGCAACCATAATCATCAAACTCACCTTTTCTGTAATCATCGCGAATTGAATTACCATTAGATTTCGACCTTCTCTGGCACCAGGCGTTCGAACGACCGTTCGCCAAAACCATTGTCCTTAGTTTGTGAACGGACTAGATCGTCCATGCCATGTGTTGACCGAACAGAAGCAGCTTGAAAAGAGAAAGATATAGACATAGACATGGCACGCCTAAGAGTTTGTCTCCCAATATTGCCGCTCCTGTAGCCTTGTCTCGAGCTACTGGCTCGAGGCAAGGCCATATGTCTTCTTCTTCTTGTCAGATTCATGCTAATCAGTTGTCTTTGCACTTCCTCCGGTAATTGCAATGTGAATCGGTCTAGATTCTCACCTACTTGTTGAACCATCGAATGTCCGGTGGAATGAGATCTAGGGAATAATATCTCAGCTATACGCCAGCTTGACAAGAACCCCGTAGATCTTGATCGCGTTGTTGTATAAGTTACATTGTTGTTGTTACCTATTAAGCTTATGTCATCCGGGGAATTTAGACCGCCCCTTTGTGCATTTCCGGATTCAAGATCCGTCCTCGGATATGGAAAGCTATCTCCTCGGGTGTTCATAGAGAGAGTTTCACGACATACCGGACATGTGGACTGAGAGGAAAGCCAAATATCGATGCAATTAGCATGGAAAGTGTGGCTACAAGGAGGCATCCAACGCAATGTTTCTTCATCTTCAAACTCGTTTAAACAAATAGCACATTCGACTCCGCCTTTGCCTATCTTTAACTCTTTAACTTCTGAGTAAAGAAAAGACGGAAAAGACTCGATCGCCTCTTTATCGAGTCCACGCCTCGCGCTGGTCTGCAATACTTCGTGGCGTCCTCCAGCTGCCTCAGTCTGAAAACCATGGAACGCATAGAACAAACAACAAGCAATCATACATGAGAGGAACGTCGCAAGCAAAAAGACTCCAATTACCGATTCCGCAGATGCTCTAGCGCGGTCCGCGGATCCGGACTCTTGCTGGCATGTTATATAAGGCAGAAATGGGAAAAACAAGAGTGGCAATAGAACAAATGCTATAATCTTATGAATGAGATCTCTTTTGGAGATAGTCATGACTCATGAGGATGTCTCTTTTGCTATATCACGGTGAATTTCTTGAACTCCATGTCTCTGTTTTCAAATGAGAGAAAGAAGAAGAAGAAGAGGTCGTTATACTATATAAATTTTGATTCATAGATCACTAAGATCTGCCCGTCACGTACGACATCAAATATATTGTATTCTTATACAATAGATTTTGTTTTGGTCCGAATGAATTGGTTTGGCTTTTTCATCCTACGTTTTGACTTTGAGGAGGTCTTAAATTTTTTTATGGTCAGTGTAAGACGTAGAACAAGTACAATGAAGATTCTCTTAACTTGTTGACTACGCTAACATGACTTTTCGTACAGTTTTTTGACCTAATCCTAGTGGATTTGGAAGACTTAAAACAAAGGAACATGTGGCAATGTGATGGATCATTATTCCATAAGATAACTAAGATTTATTGATTATCTTATCTACTTCGTCCACATAAGTATATAAATCACCAATTTGTATGCATCACATTCGAACCTTAATTGGTGATTGTGCAACTGAAACAATATTTAAACAGTAATTATATTCACAAAATATTTATTAAATATCATTTTACATTTGAAAAAAAACACAAAAAAATAATTTTATTCACCAAAAAAATGCAAAAAACAAAGGTCTACTAGGTTAAGGGACAACATCAGCACGACAAATAGGACACGTGGAACGATAAGAGAGCCATATGTCTACACAATCAGCATGAAACACATGTCCACAAGGCGATAACAAACGCAGCGTTTCATAGTTTTTGTATTCGTTCAAACAAACGGCACATACTAGTTCCCCTTGTCCTGGCTCAAGACCATTAGCTTCCGTGTAAATAAACGAAGGAAAGGACTCGATATCTTTAACCTCAAGTCCTCGCGGTGACCTTCTCGTGCTCAGCTCAGTATCCGTCGTGTCCCCGGCTGCAGCAGAAGCCGCGGCTCTGTCTCTACATCGCCGGATAAAGTAATTGACGCAGTAAAACGCTATAAACGCTATGCTCGCAAACGCAAACACAATTTGTCCCTCGTTTCTTCCGAAGTAGGACATTTTGCTGAAAAAATTAACATCTTCTTTTTCTTTTGTAATTGTGAATAGATAAAGACTTAAAGAAAGAAGAAGAGACTTGATCTTATTAGAAACAAGGTCATATTTTATATAGAGAGAGTGAGAAAGAAGTGGCGTTCACGTCTTCTTTGGCAGATTCTATGTAAACTTCCACTTGCCACCATGTTTTGGAACAAGTGAAATTTCTCTTGCACTTTCCCACTTGTTAATTTTTTTCATTTAAAGATTGAATTTGGGTTTGACTAATGCCAAAACTCTTTGCAGAATTTCATTCACTAACTATTTTTTTTTTGTCACCAGGACGGTTCGATAGGACAATAGATCTACATATTTCTTTCACTTTGTGGTGGAGGAAAGTCGGTGTCTGAAGATTGGCTCTGGAGACTCAACCACCAGACTACCATATACTCGACATTTAATAACTAACTAGATTTTGACCCGCGCTTTAAAAGCGCGGGATTCATATTAT